>BQNB010008151.1:70483-91027 GCA_026074375.1 Tanacetum coccineum
TCACGAACATAATTGAACAAACTAGCTAGACTTTTTGTGCATGTTCCTTTATTTAACTAATAGGAGATAAAATCTTTTTCATAATAAAGCTATAAATGAGTAACATACTTTTTATTTTGTGCTACTATGAGTAACCTACTTCAAAAAGTATTAACATGAGTAACCTACTTTTAAAAAGTTACCAAAATGTGTAACCATTGTTTTTTTTGTACACTTCCGCTGCCACCTATGATGCCATGTGTAGAGTCAAAGTCAACTTCTTATTTTTTTTTTAATTAAAAATAATATATTTTTAAATATAAAGTAAGAAAAAATTTTAAAACAAAAATTTTTAAAGTTTTACTTACTTTTTAAAAATTTTAAATAAAGTACGAAATTTTTTTAAATAAAGTACGAAAAAATTTAAATATTAAAAATTACTTTAATTAACGCAAGAAAATTTTTAATTTAAAAAAAAAATTAAATTACTTTAATTAAAGTAATTTAAAATTTTAAATAAAGAAACGAATTTTTTTTTAAATTAATTTATAAATTTTTATTTAAAAAACAAAAATTAAAAATTATTTTAATTAAAAAAATTTCGTACTTTATTTTTAAAAAAATTAATACTTTGTTTTAAACTTTTTTCTTACTTTATTTTAAAATAAAATTGTATTTTATAATTAAAAATTAAATATAACAAATTTTTTTTTTTTAAAAATGTTGACTTTGACTGGACACATGACATCCTAGGTGGCAGCTGAAGTGTACAAGAAAAAACAACGGTTACACATTTTGATGACTTTTTAAAAGGTTACTCATGTTGATATTTTTTGAAGTAGGTTACTCATAGTAGAACAAAACAAAAAATATGTTACTCATTTATAGCTTTTGTCCAAAAACTAAATGCATATAAACGAACATTTTATGCAGTAGGCTAGATCACCTAGTATTTACCTAGGGTTTTGTATGAAACTTGCTTAGTTTTTAATTCTTTCTTCTTATCAATTTTCTTGTTTGGTTGTGTGTTTGTGATTTCTCGATTAAGTACAAGACCTGATTAATCTCCATCCCTTTACTTACTTGGTTTATATTAGACTGTCTATGATACCTAGTTAACATACGTCCCTCTAGATAAATTGCTCAGAACATAAGCTAGACACCTGAGTTTATGAAGCGTTCAATTCATTTATAACTCTAACCGAAACAATGACAATTGATCAACCTGTATAGTTGTGAAAATTTACTATCCACAGGCTTAATTAAGCATCAAACCATACAACGATAAAGAACATTATACCATAATTCAATCTCAATAAATCTATATCTACAGTAACTTGATCAAAGACAACGAACCAATACCATCTGTTAACTTCAAAAATAAGTCCCGGATCATTATGACGAGATTAATTAATTTAGATGAACTAGGTGAAACACGTTGAATTCTTCAAGATGGTTATGAGTTACAACTTTACATTTTTTTCTGACCCTGTATTCTTTTTTGTAGTTTGCAAGTTGAGACTATATATTCACATAAGAACGTGTACACATATATACAAACTGTGTAAGAATATACATATGTATACGTTGATAAGTTAATTTGAACACAAGACTAAGCTACCGTGTTGATTATGACAAAGTCAACCAAATTTAAGACGTAATATGCAAAATCTAACATGGCCTGTCATAAGCTCCATGTGAATGTTCGTTTCTAATGAGATATTATGATATCAGTTATTCGTATTTGAAACGATAACATTTGTATTCGAAGAGAAACTCATACACCCAACTATAAGATATACATTTTCACAAACACGACAATCTTTATTCTTTCAAGTTGACGGGACTTGCACCCACGACCTCTTGATTAAGGACATAATGATCTCACGGATTGTTACGCAAAAAGCTCATTGGTACTTTTAGTTTGTTACCATCTTGCGGAATCAAACTGATGACGTATAATATGGACACCAAGCTCATTGGGCTTAATTCATAATATACACATATAGACACCAAGCTCATTGGGCTTAGTTCATAATATACGTATATGGGCCCAGGCCCAATACAACAAATAGTCGGACTAATAAGCCTGACAAGGGTCACGCTTCGGATATTTCAAAGACGCACGTGAGTACCTTTAAAGGCCGCACCCGTTGCACATCCGTGGACAAACACGGACTGCGGAAGGATACTCACGTCCGCATACACGATTACACGCGGACCCTTGCCCGACAAGGGACCCACTCCGGCTACTAACAGTCGCAAGCGAAATATTAGGAAACCTTAGTATTGGGCTTGCCTATAAATAGGGGTCATTTCACACCCCAAAGAGGTACATTCGGTCCTATCATTAATACACACACATACTCTGACATTCTTATATTCTCTGACAAACATGTACATTTACTCTCACGCCGGAACTTAATCGCGAGGTCCGCCCTGCGGTAAGGCTAACGGTTTGCTCTCATTTGTGCAGATCACCTCTTCATTACTTAGATTAGTACAAGATCAACATCATAGCCCACTCCCTGATCCAGCCCATTGAGCAATCCAGACTCACATTCGCCCCTACACGCTATTTTGGTACTAAAAAACAATAGGTATTCCACCATCCGGGGACGGATATAACTGCGTTCCACGAGAATACCACCATTGAGCAATCACTAACAACCTACTCCCTGTGCCAATCCTAAAAGAAAAACCCAAAATTTCGATGTGCGGAATACACAGGGAAAGACCCAAAACAAACTCCACAGGGATCTGCGAGAACTTGACACATCCTTGTAGATTCTCGCGGAATTCTGCGAGAAGCGCTAATGCAGAAAACTTCCTACCAATCCAAGGCAGACAAGTATGAGTATGAAGCGGTAGAAAAAAGTAAAATTTGGATTAAATGAGAAAGCGCGCTCGACTTTGGCCGAAGCTACGGAGAAGAGCACTAAGGGCGCAAGAATCGAGCATATTCTGAATCTAGGACAATGTCCCAAGAAGACAAAGACGTTCTCGCCCGCGCCACAGTCCTAGCGTCTTCACAAGGTTAAGGCGTGAAAGGTCAAGATCACCGCGGCATGACCACAAGGGCAAGGCAAGAAGAGAAAGTACCGTATTCAAGAGACTTGGAAGCAGAGGACGGAGTGCGTCCGCGCACTCCGATAGCCGTCAGGAAAGCTCAAGGTATACGGAAAATCACTCTGAAAGCGAAGATAGTGAAGGAGGACACTGGAAGTCTAAATCACGAAGGCAGAAGTCCAGTGTCGAAGATGACGATCTCTCCCAACCTTGGGTATGTGCCGAGACTGATCCGTTCACGTCTCGGATCCGTCACTTCGACTTCCCAAAAACACGAATGCCCAGTCATGTAAAAACATACAACGGAAGTGAAGATCCTGAAGATCACTTAAAAATCTTCCAGGCAGCAGCAAAAACGGAAAGGTGGGCCATGCCAACATGGTGTCATATGTTCAACTCCACACTCACCGGGAACGCTCGGGTGTGGTTTGACGATCTTCCTCCAGAATCCATAGACAGTTACAATGACCTGAGAGAAGCATTCCTGAAAAATTACCTCCAACAGAAAAAGTGCATCAGAGACCCCATAGTGCTCCATAACATCAAGCAAAGAGACGGAGAGTCCACAGAAGACTTCATACAAAGGTATAAGTCAGAAAGTGGGAATGTTAAAGGAGCACCAGAATGTATGAGAATCTCCGGATTCGTGCACGGAATCACTAATCCTGAACTTATCAAAAGATTTCATGAGAAAATTCTAAAAACAGTGGACGAAATGATGTAGGTAGCCACATCTTTCCTTCAAGGGCAAGAGGCGGCCTTAAATCAGGAAGGGAAAAAAGCCCCTCTGGCCTGGAAACACTAGGAAGGGGGTCACAAGCATAATTTCAAAAAAGGGGGAGGCTTCCGTAGCCAACATAAGCAAGAGAAGAGACTGGATAGGTTTACCCTTCTCACAAAAACCCCAAGGGAGATTCTGTCCTTGGAAAAAGGAAAGTTCAAAACCCCACCTTCAATGACAACCCCAGTTGAAAAATGGAACGCAAACAAATTTTACGAATTCCATGGAGAAGTAGGGCATAATACAGATGAATGCAACCATCTAAGAAGACAAATTGAGGATATGCTCAAAGCCGGGAAGCTGTCACATATAATCAAGGAGCTAAAGCAAAATAGCGCGAAAGACCAACAGAAAAAGAAAGGCGAAACTTCCGGAAAAGCGAAACCTCAAGCGATTCTAATGATCCAGTCATGGCAAAAGATAGTGAGGCAAAAGATATCCTAAAGCTTATCACCCAATCTCGAAATTTCATTCCCGTCTTTAGGAGACGATGAAAGAGCGGAAGGTCCCCTGATAATAGAAGCGGAGATCGGAGGCTACCAAGTGCACCGCATGTGCGTCGATAGAGGGTCATCCTTTGAGATACTCTACAAGCACTGCTTCAATCGACTCCGCCCGGAAATAAGAAATCAAATGATCCCAGCCACAACCTCGCTAGTAGGGTTCAATGGCGAAATAAAATAGCCATTGGGACAAATTACACTTTTGGTAAAAATTGGGGATGACGAACACTCAACGTCAACATGGATAGATTTCATGATAGTAAGATCAACATCTCTATATAACGGAATCATTGGAAGACCAGGGTTACAGAAAATACATGCGGTCCCATCAACAACGCACGGAATGATAAAATTTCCAGTCACGGGAGGAATACTTACGCTAAGGAGCAGTAAAATCATTCCAATCGAATGTGCGATGGTCTCCGGACCAGAAGACCAACCCCTCCCAGTCAACAAAGTAAAAGAAGAAAGGGTCAATGTGGCAATCAATCCAGAATACCCAGAGCAGACAGTGATGATCGGTTCTAACCTTACGAAGAAAGCCAGAGTTAAGATGTGTAACCTACTTCAGCGAAGTTTGGACGTATTTGCTGGGACCCCAGCGGATATGACAGGCGTCCCAAGGAATATAGCGGAACATAGGCTGAATGTACGAGAAGGTTGCCAGCCGATTAGGCAGAAGAAAAGAGGCCAAGCGGCAGAAAGAAACATAACAATCAATGACGAAGTCAGTAAGCTGGTGGCAGCCGGGGTCATGAGGGAAGTTCATTACCACGATTGGATTTCCAACCCAGTAATGGTAAAGAAACATGATGACAGCTGAAGAATGTGTGTCGACTTTAAAGACCTCAATAAAGCATGTCCCAAGGACGGGTACCCCCTGCCAGAGATAGAATGGAAGGTTGAATCCCTATGTGGATTTCCCTTTAAATGCTTTCTGGCCGCATACAAGGGGTATCACCAAATACAGATGGCAGAGGAGGCCTAAGAAAAAACCGCGTTCATCATAAACCAGGGCATTTTTTGCTACACAAAATTCCTTTTGGTCTAAGAAACGCCGGTGCAACCTACCAACGATTAGTGGATAAGGCATTCCACGGACAAATTGGTAGAAACCTCAAGGTATATGTGGACGATCTAGTCATCAAAAGTCGCACGGAGGATGAAATTGTCCGTGACATAGAAGAAACATTTAAAACTCTTAGAAAAATCAACATGAAACTAAACCCAAAGAAGTGCACCTTCAGAGTTGAAGAAGGAATGTTCTTAGGATACCAGGTCAATACTAAAGGCATGAAGATATGCCCAGACAAGGTAGACGCCGTACTAAGCCTTCAATCACCAAAATGCCTGAAAGACGTGCAGAAACTAAATGGAATAAATGAAGAAATTGCTAGTTTAAAACAGGTTCTAGCAAATCAGCGAAGAAAAAAGAAAATCACTAAACCATTTTTTTCAAAAACTATGAAAAAAAGCACAAAAAAGAGTAACTTTCTGTGGACGAAGAAGCGAAGTTTGCGATTCAAACAAATAAAGAACATATAGCAAAGTATACCTATGCTCAACGCTCCAGAAGAACAAAGGAACTTCATATTGTCTACCTGCAGCGTCCAAGGATGCGTGAGCGCCGTACTCATGCGGACAGGGAGGGCCAGGCAGATGTCAATTTTACTTTGTATGATCGGGCGTAAGGGGGCCGAAATTAACTACACGGGCCATGGAAAGTTTTAGTACTTGGCATAATACATGCAAGCAAAAGGCTAAGAAGATATTTCCAAGCTCACCCTATCACAGTAATAACAGATCAACCTAACAAAAACATACTATCAAACCCGGAAGTCGCCGGTCGAATGCAAAAGTGGAGCATATAATTAGGAGAGTTTGGTATACATTACAGGCCAAGAGTATCTATGAAAGGGCAAGTATTAGCCGATTTCATTGTGGAAAGGCCAGAGGAGGAAAGAAAGGACGATTCCGCAAGAGAAGAAAAGCCAATCCCGGCATGGTGGACCTTGTTCATGGACGGGTCATCTTGCGTTGACGGATGCGGAGCAGGAGTGATACGGACCCGGAGGGAGTGGAGTTCACGTACGCTTTGAGATTTCAGTTTGAAACAACTAACAATGAAGCAGAATATGAAGCATTAATAGCGGGATTGCGAATAGCGGAAAAAATGGGTGTCAAAAACCTCGAAGTAAATGTAGACTCAAAACTGGTAGCAAACCAAGTGAATGGGACTTGCATCGCGAAAGAAGCAGATGTAACACCCCCAAAAATACAACAATGCAGCGGAATACCACATGGGGTGCTACTTCATAATACACAGCGCTAGATACAAGAGAACGACCACTAAAGGTGTCGTTTGTAAAACAATCTCGTTAATTTTCTGAAATCAAAATAATAGTTGTCCCATAATTGCATCACCATGAAAAACTTGAATGTAAAGACTCCAATGCACATCAAATAATCCAAGCATCTAATTCACCTGAGAAAAACATGCTTAAAAGTGTCAACATTAAAGTTGGTGAGTTCATAGAGTTTTGTAAGTATAAATGTAAATGTTGGAATCCAAAGCGTATAAGTGTGTATGATTATTTCAAACCTTATAATAATCGCCAAAAATGTAAGAGTACATGTAGTACCAAAAGAGTTTAGTGTTTATTGCTTCGCCGCAATATAATGAAAAGTGTTTAGAAATTAGTAATGTTCAATAAGTAGTATGGACAGTGAGATCGTTGATTTTTCAAAATGTATGGGTCTACTATAACAAATACAGTACCACATAGATAATATTTACTGTTGCGCTAAGCTCATGACACCGAAACCTTAATATAAACTTGCTAAAAGATAGTGCCCGCGGTAGTGCAATTGCCGCAGCACCTAGTTTCCTCAAATGTATGCGTCCGTGAACACAAGGTAGTGCTTGTTACACCCGGGACGGGGGAGTTCATACCCAATAGATTCTATTGCACCCATCGCGCTCCCTCAACCGGTCCTCCGGTCAAGAAAATTAACGGTTCACGAATATGGGGGTAACTTCAATGCAATAAGCTAACATAGGCAAACCACGAAAAAAGGAAATTCTCACATAAAGTTAACTTGTTTCCAAAGTAAAAGTACCATTGTATTCTTAAATAGCTTTGAGTACTTAAATCCATCAGTAGAAAAAGAGTGAGATAAAAATCAAGTAGTTGAATACGAAATGTTATGAAAACAATTTCGTAAAATGTATCAAATGAGTAAGTGACAAGGTATAGAGGCCAAGTTTGGTAATCAACCATGTAATTGTTTTGTAATGATTGTAAAATCCTAGTAGTAACCAACATAGTGTAAGAATAGAATGAGAAAGAATAAAGTATAAAACGAATATGCAA
Source organism: Tanacetum coccineum (assembly GCA_026074375.1). Taxonomy (NCBI): domain Eukaryota; kingdom Viridiplantae; phylum Streptophyta; class Magnoliopsida; order Asterales; family Asteraceae; genus Tanacetum; species Tanacetum coccineum. The sequence continues at coordinate 78,190 of BQNB010008151.1, forward strand.
ACTAGTTGTATTGAGCATGTATCTCCCCCGAGATTTGTAAAGTAAATGTAAAAACAAGTGAAAGAGGGCTATAAAGCTCACATCGATGATGAAGAATTGATTTGCGGGAATGGTAAACACTGATACAAGACAAAAAAAAACGGAAAGAAACTGAAACGAGCTCGACCAAGAATTGCAGCTTACTAACGGCTAAGTTCTCACTAGCCTAGGGTAATGCGTTTGGGTTTTCCGATGAATGATTATGTCAACGCGACACGTTGATAAAGGATTTAGATTTAAAGTTGTAAGGTATGGTGTTGGTTAAATAAAAAATTCAAAAGTAAAGTAAGTTGTGTAATACATACCGTAGCATTACATAATGAAAAAATAACCGAGTAAACAATCCAAACAATGAAATATTATAACAAGAAACACAACCCAAAGAATAAACTCATAGCGTATATAAATATCGCGTCAATGTTATCTCAAAAAGGTGAAATTAAAATTAAATGGTTGAATTATATAATACTTTCCAAGTATTACATAAGAAAGATGATAAAAATAAATGAAACTAAATAATTCGACACACGCCCGGATATCCCCAAATGATTTAGTAGAACGTCTCTTTATAAAAATAAACGCACGTTTAAAGTTGCGGGTTAGATAACTGAAATCTCAAAGTTATAGCTTACATTTGATTATAGGTCCTTCGCGATCTAATAATTTTTAAGACTCTTTCACGATAATAAATAAAGTAGATTTGTAAAAATTTGCTAAACGTAGCAGTTTATAAAAGCAGTTTATAAGAATCCCGGCATGACCTATTTGTTTATTTTAAAGTTTTCCATATTAACAAAAGTTAATCATATTCCCTCAATTCAATACATGTTGCAAACCCAAACACACCCCCTTATGGTTATTAGAAGCACAAAAACGAAAATAATAAATAGAGTATTTATTTAACCAATCACACATTTAAGTCCGGTTTAATGTATATATTTATATATGAATTCTTTTAATTTGTATTATCCATTTATATAAACCAAACGCACCCCTCGCAGTCCAAACAGTCCATACGGCTGTTAAACCACAACCAAACGCCCCTTGCGGGCTGTCACAAACCAAACGCACCCTAACCGGTGCCAACCCACAAACAAACACCCCCTTGGCTGTTTTCCCGCCAAACTAAACATGCCCTTGCTGTGAACCTGCCAACCGAACGCACCCTTCGTGCATTGAAACTACACAGCCAAACGCTCTCTTAAAGCCAAACCCTATCCAAACGCACCCTTATTCGTGTACCCCAAATCCATACGCACCCTTTCGGCTATAACAAATCCAAATGCTACCTTAATTTGTTTATCACAACCAAACACCCTTTTTCTGCTGTAACAGCCAAACGCTGCCGAGCTGTTGTGTACCAAAACAAACGCACCATGATGGTGCTTAGACACGCCAAACGCTCCCTTACGGGCTGCGAGACCAACCAAACGCAGCCTATAGCTGCAGAAATCATCGAACCAAACGCAACCCTTGCGTTTTAAAAGAAACCAACGAACACCCCTTTTTGCCAACTCAAAACCGGGCGCACCATTGGGGTGTTTCTGTAGGGGTGGCGAGGTGATGGAGGAGAGGGTGGCCCGCTGTGGCTGTGGTGGAAGTGGGGCAGCCGGAGGTGAGTGACGAGGCGATGATGATTATCGTGATGGTGATGAGGGTGGTATGATGATGATGACGATGGAGGATAATTAGATGTGGTGGTGGTGATGCATGCGGCGAGTTGGTGACAGTGGGGTGGCTGTGGTGCGAGTGGCGGAAGTGGTAGTGGGACGAATAGATCCTTGATGAGGAGTCTTTTGGTATTTGGCCGAAAAATGGATCAGCCTACACCCACACGAAATTCATATAAACTAAAAACCTAAACTACAACAATAATTCCTAGTACATTACTAAGTCACTCCAAGGTGCATTGAAGACATTACTTGGGAAATTACAAGTGTTCTTAAGGGCTTTTCAAGCTAGGGATTTTCTCATTAGGGTTTTTGTTGGGTTCAAATTTGTTTTTCTTCCATCATTCACACATCAAAGGTCAACTTAAAACCCTAATCTATTTATTATTATTATTTCATGCATTATATAATTCTTATGATGTTAATCACCACATAGGAAAGTTTTATGTGTTTATATAATATAAACACTTATGTTACTAGTCGAACCATATTTTTCTTATGATCTTCATGATGATAAAAATGTGTTAGCATACTTAAAACAAGGAAGCACAAGCAATGGACAATTAATTAAGCTAAAATACTTAAAAACCAAGTTATACATAATTACTTATATAAAGAATTCGAACTCACTGTTCTAATTCGACATACAAGCTGTTAATTTTATCATTTTATAAAATAGTACATGAAATAAGGAATCCAAGCATATAAAGAACTCGCGAAACGGATAAATAACGAAGGAGTTATTTGTTTTACAAAATTAAATACAAAAAGTGTTTTTATAAAAGAAAGTTTATAAAAACAAATGGAATAGTAAACTAAACTGATACTTTTATATTTTTATCTAAAAGTACATATTTTTGGGATTCTAAAAATGTAAGAAACTTGAAAAACCAATGGATAATGAATTTGTTATGACTTTTTCATGTTTAATGAATAAAATAACCAAAAGTAACTTTATAAAAGTAGTTTTATAAAAACCTGTTACTATTCATCACAGTAGGTTGGAGAGAAATATTTTTGTTGGATAGAGCTTTTAATTACGAAGACGTGGGCGAAAGAATCACTAAAAACCGAATTAAAACGAATGAGATATGATTTTTATACGATTTCAACAATTAATATTTATAAAAAGTATTTTTATAAATTTACACATACTGTTACTGTTCACAACAGTAAAAATACACATAATCAATGTAATGGTTGATTAGATTTTTCAAATACGAAACCATACATATAAAGAACGTATTAAACGGAGGTAAAACGAATAAATTACGACATTTTTAATATTACAACAATTAATTATATAAAAGTAGTTTTATATAATTTATTTTTGAATAAAGTTACTGTTTCATCAGTAATTAATATTCTAAAAAATAATGATATTTTAATATATCATTCAAATACGAAACACGGATATAAAGATCTGCAAAACGGAATTGAAACAGAACAATCGATATTTGGTTTATAAAATCTTCCCCTATGCATATTTTATAATTGTGCAATATCTTTTGTGAACATCAATTAAACTAATTATATAATGTTATTATATAATTATCTAAAGGTGTTAAAACAATTACTTTTTATAAACGAATAATTGTTGGACGATTTTAATATTTTCACAGTACGGATTCATGAACATTTATTTTACAAATGCAAATCCAATTTGGTTAATTTTATAAATTAACACTAACTTTTAGGTGGTGATGTATATATAGAATTGTCATGCTGGTATTAGCTATTCAAAGCACAGGGTATACTTTACGACCTATATCTTAATTTGGTTTCCTCGATTTCGCTTGTCGATTCATTCACTTGATTCATTTCATTTACTACCTTTACCAAGGTGAGTTCATAGCCCAAGTTTTACCTATATCACTGATATAAACTTTTAGGGGTGAGAAACATGCTTTGTTTTACAAATTGGAGGTAAGTGTATAATTTTATTCACGTAAGAGAACGAAATCATAGTCTAGTATTAAATACTCATTATCCATGTAATAGTAGTAGGGATGCAAAAGAGAGCATATAAGTTACCTGGGAGCAAGCGCGTGCGGATATCGGAGAAACAAGGAAAGACTCTATATTTTGAAAAACATGGTCATAGTCTAGGTTTTGAAAACGACCTAGTTCTCTATGACTTCAGCTCTGATACCAATCTGTAACACCCCCAAAAAAAATCAGGACAACGCAGCGGAATGGTTGCAATGTTGGGGTGCTACTTCAGGGCACAAAACACAAGTCACAGAAAACGACCTCAAAAGAGACGTTTTAAGATAAATTTCACATTTGATATATTAAAATCAGAGTTTACAAAGGATCCCATTTATAATGCAATAGAAACATTTTGTTTAAAAACGTTATCGAATGGTACTCAAGTTATTAAGCCTTCAAAAATATATATCCGCGCGACTCGAATGCTCCCAATGCTCCACTAGCAAAATAGTAACCTGAAAATACATGCTAAAACGTCAACAATAATGTTGGTGAATTCATAGGTTTAAGTAAAAAGCAGTATTGAAATAATTTAAGAAGTATTTCAGAAGAAAAGTAGCGTTACAACATTTAAAAGTGTTATTTCCGAAATCCAAGTAGAGATTTAATAAATCTAGTAATGTTCAGTAGTGGACCACAAGATCGAAGTAAATGGTGGACTAAGTACGTATTCCGAAGTCCAAAACAAGTAATAGCAGACTATGTACGTATTCCATAGTCCAAAATAGGTAAGGTAGACAAGAGAAACACATTCATCATGTCCAACACTTTGTATTATTGCACTAAGCTCATGACCCCGAAGCCTTAACTAGTTTGTGCCCCAAATGTATAGGATGCTTGCCAACAACCTAAAAGTATTCTCAATGTTAAATGCACCATGGTCAACTTGTGACCAGAAATTCCAGGTGGGGATTGTCAGTCCCGATAGATCTATCCACAACACTCGCGCTCACTACAATAGCAATTGACGGTTCATGATATAGTAGGGACTTAATTGGCAATAGTGGTAACTTAGGCAATAATATTCAGGCAGTAATCTGGATAGCATACAGTTTAAAACACTTTGAAAACACTTAGAAAAACACTTGTGTCCAATAGTAAAATAAGCAATGTAATTCACCCCTTAGAGTTTGTAAAACAATTAAGTAGTAAAAAGGGGGCTATGAACTCACCTTGAGTACTGATAGTCCAATATCACAAATAAAATGTCACACAAAACGTTTGATGCAACCTTTTTAAATTAAGGTCGTATAAGTACCGAGTACTTTAATTAATAACATTAAATAATCCTATAGTTGTTACATCGTACTATCGTTTGGGCTATCATAAATAAAGAGGTCATGACATGACGTTCGAGGAGTTAGGATACTTTAAATCGTAAATCCAACAACATCGTCGATACGCCATCCGAAGAGGCCTCATTATGAAACTCCCTAGTAATATAGCACTTTGATAACCACTCAATATTCTATATAGCATAATCACCGACTAATCGTTTTAGTAAAATAATATTTATAAAGTGAAAACGTTTATAAATATACTTTTCGTAAAAATGACCTAATTTGGTCGTTTTAAGCCCGTTGCTCGCGTTTCTTACGTCCACGTCTTCGTAGTAAGACGAGCGATCAAAATATTACATTTTCAAGTTTTTAAGATTCTGTGATGAATAGTAAAATTACTGTTCACAACAGCTCGTTTGTCGTTTTAGGCTTTAATTGGCGTAAACTTGTAATCGTAATAACTTATTCGTTTTAATCCCGATTTCAGTGATTCCTTCGAGTACGTTTTTGTTATTAAAAGAGGTATTATATTTTATAAAGATAAATTCACTGATGAATAGTGATTTTTACTGTTCATAGTTTATAAAATTACTTTTATAAACTTTAATTATCGAAAATGTCGTAATTTACTCGTTATAGTTCCGTTTTGAACGATTCTTGCGTGTACGATCTCGTAATCAAAAGTTATATCATATTTTAGATGTTTTAAAATAAAAGTTGCTGTAATGAATAGTAACTTTTTATAAAAATAGTTTTATAAAAGTATTTATAGTCGTAAACTCGTTTTTAACGTATCTTTTTCGTTATAGATCGGTTTTTCAAGTTTCTTATCATTATGGAATCGTCACGAGGCGTATTATTTTTATAAAATATCATAACCTACTGTCCAAAATTCGAATTTGGACAGCCCCTATGTATTTCATGAGGACTTTTTAAATTTTCTCTTTGTTACAAACCCAATAGATCCCTTTATATCTTTTGTTTATTATTTTAGGGTTCATTAAGTTCATGTTTTGTTAATGAGAGTCCATTGTATCAAGTAGCACAAGTCCTTGCATACTTTCCTTCTAAACATAATAAGAAAACTTTTAAAACCCTAATTTGTTCATATATATGTTTACACTTAAACCATATGTTAACATACTTTTATTCATTTTTACATTGATTTATATAAACATATGACATAAGTATAAGTGCATATAATTCATAAAACATAAGTGAAACTCATTTTACTTATTAAAAAAGTCATTAGTGGTGTTTTGCCTTAAATACATATTACACATAAAATAGTGATAATAAAAAGTATAAAAGAAATTAGGAAGACTTAGAGAGGTTGTATGAGATGAGAATGAATGCTAAACCGTGTTTAGTTTCAAACCAAAGCTTACTAAGCTTATAAACCCAAGATTAGGTTTGGAACCCTAACCTTCCCTTTTCTTCTTAAATCCTTGCAAATGAAGAACCAATGCTTGTAAACACCTTAGTGTGTCTTAGGATTTGATGTGTATAGGCTTGTATGGATTGTAGAAAAATTTTGTATGATTGTTTAGGAGCTTATGAGCCGTGGCATTATAGAGAGAAATGAGAGAGTTTTTGTGTTTCTACACCTTAGGAATGTGTTAGTATGTTTTTCTTACTTGTTAAGCCTTTATAGTAGGGCTTAATTGGTAAGAAACTCTAGTTAAGTTAACTAGGGTTAAGTTAATGGAAAAATATCTAAAGATTTTTTTAGAATAAATATTCTAAAGAAATATCTAGAATAATATCTAGAAAAATATCTTAAAAAATACGAAAAGTTATAAATTATCTTCGTAATATTTATTTAACACTTGTTTGACGTAAACTATTGTTTGATGCCCGTTTACGTTAACTGATCATTTTCAGTCTACGCGATTTAGCTTAACGATTAAAATTAAAAGTGAACGCGTACGAGAAAAAAAATAAATAGTGAAATTAAATAGTATTGTAAATGACCTGAAAAAATAACGGAATGTTACGTCCTTCCCCGTTAATTGAGCTTGTCCTCAAGGTCATTGGACATTTGACGAAGGTCGGGTTCGGAGATGATGGGATATTTCATCCGAAATTTTGTTGATGAAGAGGTGTAGGTTTTAAGGTGACTACTCTCAGTATGACATGGTCTTTCCTGAATGCATAGGTAATCAGTCTATGCACCAAATATACGTAGGTGATTAGGCTATGTATATTTGAGGGCCAACGATGCAATGCTCATTTTCGTCAAAATAGTGTAATGTAGGAACTGTATCAAATAGTTTTATAACGAAATGAAATAGTCAATAAAGTAAACGTGAGGTAGCTTATAGGTGACATCAAAATGGTTTTTAGGTGACATCGAGATTGTTTGTAGCGATAGGTCATAACAAAGTATAAAGAATATCCAATACTAAAGCAGAAGTAGTCAAGGAAAATGAACGAAAGAACTATTCAATCAACAATATGGAACGTAAAGAGTCGTTTTTTTAAAGGTAGGTGCTCCAAGGTGACACGTATGAGGTGACAAGTTAAAGTCGCAAAAAGTTCGAAGTAAATCGTAATAGATCAATAAGAGAATAACCCATAGGCATAGGTATTCTTATATAATACCAGTATTGACGCTCGAAGGAGTAAATGAGAAATTAGGAAGCAGGTGAAAATCAGAGTGATCAATATTTATATAACATACCGATATTAGGTAAATAGTAAGACATCATATGATACACGTAAGAGAACGAAATCATAGTCTAGTATTAAATACTCCTTATCCATGTAATAGTAGTTAGGGATGCAAAAAGGAGATATAAGTTACCTGGAGAAGCGGTGCGGATATCGGAGAAACAAGGAAAGACTCTATATTTTGAAAAACATGGTCATAGTCTAGGTTTTGAAAACGACCTAGTTCTCTATGACTTCAGCTCTGATACCATCTGTCACACCCCCAAAATCGGACGGCAGCGGAATAGTAACATTGGGGTGCGACTTCAAGGCACAAGGGACAAGTCACAGAAAACGACCTCAAAAGAGACGTTTTATAAAATGTCACATTCAATTTAGTAAAAATGTGAGAGTTACACAAGTTCCATTTATAATGTATTAGAAAACATTGTCAAAACGTTTGTCCAATAGTACTCAAGTTATTAAGCCTTCAAAATTTATATTCGCGCGACATCGGAATGCTCCCAATGCTCCACTAGCAAAATAGTAACCTGAAAATACATGCTAAAACGTCAACAATAATGTTGGTGAATTCATAGGTTTAAGTAAAAAGCAGTATTGAAATAATTTAAGAAGTATTTCAGAAGAAAAGTAGCGTTACAACATTTAAAAGTGTTATTTCCGAAATCCAAGTAGAGATTTAATAAATCTAGTAATGTCTTCAAGTGGGGACCCACAGATCGAAGTAAATGGTGGACTAAGTTCGTTTACTCGGTCCAAAACAAGTAATAGCAGACTATGTACGTATTCCATAGTCCAAAATAGGTAAGGTAGACAAGAGAAACACATTCATCATGTCCAACACTTTGTATTATTGCACTAAGCTCATGACCCCGAAGCCTTAACTAGTTTGTGCCCCAAATGTATAGCTGCCAAACATCCTAGAAAGTAATACCTCAAATGTTCAATGCACCATAAGTCAGCTTGTGACCCCAAAGAAAGGTGGGGATTGTCAGTCCCGATAGATCTATCCACAACACTCGCGCTCACTACAATAGCAATTGACGGTTCATGATATAGTAGGGACTTAATTGGCAATAGTGGTAACTTAGGCAATAATATTCAGGCAGTAATCTGGATAGCATACAGTTTAAAACACTTTGAAAACACTTGTGTCCAATAGTAAAATAAGCAATGTAATTCACCCCTTAGAGTTTGTAAAACAATTAAGTAGTAAAAAGGGGGCTATGAACTCACAAAGTATTGAAAGGAAATTTTACTGTAGTAAAATATACAAGTTTGTAAAAGAGCATGTATTCCCCTCGCGGATTTATATAAAACATTATAAAGATTGAAATGCGAGACTATGAACTCACAAAGTATTGAAAGGTAATTGTACTGTAGGAAAATATACAAGTTTGTAAAAGAGCATGTATTCCCCTCGCGGATTTATATAAAACATTATAAAGATTGAAATGCGAGACTATGAACTCACCTTAGGAGTGAAGTGATGAAATAATCAGGTAAATGGCAGAAAATGTATCACGGAAATATCCGAAAGCAACCTAAGTAAATATGGGTCGTATCAGTACCAAGTACTTTAATTAATAACATTGAATATAATCTTATAGTTGTTATATCGTACTATCGTTCGGGCTATCATAATTAAAGAGGTCATGACATGACGTACGAGGAGTTAGGACACTTTAAATCGTAAATCCGACAACTCGTCGATACGCCATCCGAAGAGGCCTCATTATGAAACTCCCTAGTATTATAGCACCTCGATAACTAATAACATATATAATCTATATAGCTATATCACCATCTATTTGTTTAAGTGAAATCGTGATTATAAAGTAAAAATGTTTATAATCACGCCTTTAGTAAAAATGACATAATTTTGTCGTTTTAAGCCCGTTTCTCGCGTTTCTTACGCCCATGCTTTCGTATTAAGACGAGTGATCATAAAATCACATTCTTAGGTTTTTGAGATTCTGTGATGAATAGTGTTTTTACTGTTCATAACAGCTATATAATCATTTTTATACTTTTAATTAACGTAAAACCCGTTTTTGTCGTATCTTATTCGTTATAGCTCCGTTTTTAGCGATTCTTTCGAACACGTTCTCGTAATTGAAAGTTTTATCATATTATTGATGTTTATAAAGTATAAGTTTCTGTAATGAATAGTACTTTTTATAAAAATTGTTTTATAAAAGTATTAACTATCGTAAACTTGTAAATGGCGTATCTTCTTCGTTATTAATCGGTTTTTCGAGTTCTTTATGACCCCTCGATCCTTGTGACATGTAGTATTTTATAAAATCATAAAACATATATGTAAATTTTGAATTACAAAACAGCCCCTAAGATATTATTTTCCAAAATGTGTTTAAAACTTGTTTTTAAGACTTTTTAACTTTACCACTTTGTTACAAACCCAATAGAACCCTTAATATCTTATGTCTTACATATTTTAGGTCCATTAGGTCATGTTTTGTTCATGAGAGTCCATAGTATCAAGAGCACAAGTCCTTGCAATACTTTCACATCTAACTTAATAAGAAAACTTTTAGAAACCCTAATTTGTTCATATATATGTTTACACTTAAACCATATGTTAACATACTTTTACATTCATTTTTCCATGATATATATAACCATATGACATAAGAATAAGTGCATAAATTCATAAACATAAGTGAAAACTCATTTTACATATTAAAAAGTCCTTAGTGGTGATTTAGCCATAAATAACATATTACACATAAAATAATGATAATAAAAAGTATAAAGGAATTAGGAAGACCTTAGGGATGATGTATGAGATGAGAAATGAATGCTAAACCCGTGTTTAGATTCAAAACCAAAGCTTACAAGCTTATAAACCCAAGATTAGGTTTGGAACCCTAACCTTCCCTTTTCTTCTTAAATCCTTGCAAATGAAGAACCAATGCTTGTAAACACCTTAGTGTGTCTTAGGATTGATGTGTATAGGCTTGTATGGATTATAGAAAAATTTTGTATGATTTGTTTAGGTGGCTTAATTGAGCCGTGGCATGTATAGAGAGAAATGGGAGAGATTTTTGTGTTTTACACCTTAGGAATGTGTTTTGTATGTTTTTCTTACTAGTTAAGCCTTTATATAGGGCTTAACTAAGGTTAAGAAACTCTAGTTAAGTTAACTAGGGTTAAGTTAAAGGAAAATATCTAAAAGATATTTTAGATAAATATCTAAAGAAATATCTAGAAAAATATCTAATAAAATATCTAGAAAAATATCTTAAAAAAATACGAAAAGTTATAAATTATCATCGTAATATTTATTTAACACTTGTTTGACGTAAACTATTGTTTGGTGCCCGTTTACGTTGTATGATCATTTTCAGTCTACGCGATTTAGCTTAACGATTAAAATTAAAAGCGAACGCGTACGAGAAAAAAAATAGTGAAATTAAATAGTATTGTAAATGACCTGAAAATACGGAATGTTACATGGAAAACCTACACTACATTGTCAAAGGGAAATCCCGATTGGGAACTATTGTTCATCAGAAACCCGCAACTGCTCTTTGTTTGACAACAGTAAAAAACGAAGACAAAATGGAATTCAGCCAAGTCTTGGAGGCCATTAAGGCTAACTTCAATGACAAGTACGACGAGTACAGGAAGAAGTGAGGGTGTGTTTTCTTGCTTCATTTTGATGTATGTCGTTTTGAACCACCAAAAATAATTTATAAAATGGAAAGATTATACAAACATTGATACAAAATTATCTTAGTAAGTATTGATCTCCCGGGTTGTTGTTCTAAAGGAGTGATGAATTGATATTCGTCGGCCAAATCTTGTTTGAAGCTTAGTTAGCACAAAAGATTTTTGGTATTAAAATATTAAAACTAACACAACTAAGGTATATAAAGGAATAATAAAACCGAAACTTATACTAAAGGGATATTATGCCTAAAAATCAATGGTAAATAGTTAGGATTCAAATGATGAAATAAAGCTCGAACAAGGGTTAATTTATTCATACACTTGTGTATTTCAATCTTAATCTCTATTTGCTCACATTAAACCGTTTAGTCAAAATTATAGGTTAAGACGTTGACTACTAGAAAGTTTTACCCTTTTCAATGGCTCATCATTTGTGCCAGTTTTCACCCAAACTCACGTCGTGAGTTCAGTGGGTGGTTTTGATTCGTCACCCGTGAGGTGTTCACTCACCGAATGACTCAACCCCGTTTTCACCCAAACTCACGTCGTGAGTTGAGTGGGTGGTTTTGATTCGTCACCCGTGACATGTTCACTCACCGAGTGGCTCAACCTTGTTTTCACTTAAACTCACGTCGTGAGTTGAGCGGGTGGGTTTGATTCGTCACCCGTGAGGTGTTTACTCACCGAGTGGCTCAGCCTAAACTGTTGCACTCTTTTCGAATCTAGTCAAACTTTATGGTAAATCCGGATAATTTAGTCAAACATTTACGTATCTTTTACTCCGTAAAGGAAAACGAAAAGTGATGACTTTTGCATTTAAAAAAAAAGAATTTTTTCTTATTAAGTATGATGCTTATAATTTTTAATTATTTTTGAATATATGTTTAATTAAAAAGCTTAAATACTTCCAAAATTGGCATTATTTTGGTGAAGAAATCTGATGGAGAAAAAAAACACATAAAAAATATATGTGTCCAATTTATAAAAACAAAAACTTGAAAAAAAAGAGGTAATTAATAAAACTTTAGTGGTTTAATTTTAAATAAATTATATAGAGTTAAGTGTAAATTTATAAATTTACAAATTTTATTATAACTTAAAAAAATAAACAAATAACCCTTCAACTTTCATAACTTATAAAACAGACAAAATAAAAATTATATATATATATTAAAAAAAAACATAATGTACCCTGGTATGTCAAACCCTAGTATGTCAAAGAAGCAAACCGCCATAAAGTCAACTCCAAAAAGATGAACACAAATGAGATTTTCTACAAACAAAAACTCAACCTCCGACTGAATCACCAATGGGATTCGCCGGAACCTTGTCCTCCGATCAGCTTCACTTTTTCAATTCACAAGGTACCATTATAATCATCTTATTCTAATATCTTTGTAACTAATGCAATATTTTTTTATAAAAATTGAATTGTTTTTTACAGGGTATTTGGTTATTGAATCATATTCAAGTAATGAAGAAGTTGAG
>BQNB010008152.1:0-91027 GCA_026074375.1 Tanacetum coccineum
CACCCCACCTTCATCTCCCCCGTCACCTCCAACAGCCAACACCACCATCTTCAACCTCGCCACCGCCGGCCACCATGCAGCCGCCGCGGCTCACCACCAACATCGCCGCGACCACCCCACCATGTCACCATAAAGGGGTGCCTTGGGTTTTGGCAGAATCACCCAAAGGGGTGCGTTGGTTTGTTTGTTTTCGGTGGCAGCAGCACCCCCCCCCCCTCGAGGGGTGCTTAGTTCAGTCTATTAAAACCACAAGGGTGGGTTCGGTTCGATTGTCACACCGACTAGAGTGCGTTTGGCTGTGTGGACAGCCATTAGGGTGCGTTTGGCTGTGTAACAGCCCAAAAAGGGGGTGTTTGTTTGCTGTGATTTCGGCCCAGCAGGGGCGTTTGGATGGCTGTTTTACAGCTTTAGGGTGCGTTTGTTTTGGCAGCTAACACCCAAGGGTGTGTTTGGTTATATTTGTCTTTTTAATTGTTTGTTTGACTTCGTAGATATATATATATTATAAAACGCGGATGTTTGCAACATAGATTGATAAAGAGTGGAAAAATATTGAAATTTATGAATAAGGGAAACGTTGTATAAACGGCAAGGTCATGCCGAAATTTCTAAAAATTCTTACACTTAGTAGTTTTCAATAAAACTTCTATTATATTAAAAACCCGATAAATGGACAAAGTTATATAGTTTTAAAACTATTAAATTATAAATATACAATAACCCGGTGAAAGATCGAAAACTATGCTTTTACAAACGAGATAACTATTTTAACTAAAACCCGTTAAGAAAACAAAATATAAATTTATAATATATTATTTTATAAATTCCTGGACTAGGAAATAAAGTCATAACTTTTTGTAAAGACTTTAGAAACATCTTTTACTTATTTTGTAACTTTAAAACGTGTGTTTACTTTTATGCAAGAACGTTTTATTTATTTAGTAAAGTGAATTTCGAAAACGTGTCGAATTATATTGTTACGATTATTTTTCATACGTTTCTTAAATAATACGTGTAAAGTATTATATGTTGCGACTTATTCTTTTGTTTGTTTGTCTTTCTTATATGATTCGCCACATGAATTATATAATTGTTTCTTTTTCATATGTAATATATACGGAATATATTACATACTTTGTGTATTCTTTTCGGTGTATTTTATTTAACCACCCACCAAACTCATCCAACTTGAAACCTCAATCCTTTATCAACGTGTCGCGTTGACGTAACCAATTATCGGGGAACCCAAATTCATTATCCTAAGTAGTAGGATATAGCCGTTAAATTAAGCTGCATCTTCTTGGTCGAGCTGTTCCATTCTCCGTTGTGCTGTGATTATTATTTGCATTTCTGCTAGTTTCTCTGCAACATCAAGGTGAGTTCATAGCCCCACCTTTTCTCCTTTAATGGTTTTCTTAAATTATTTTTGGGGTGAGAATACATGCTTGTTTTACCGATTAACTTATCGGTTACTACTACAAAAGCGTTACATGAATATTTTTACTAAAGCTTTTACTTGCCTACCACATGATTTCTAATACATGTTTGATACATGCTTGTTTTACCGAATAACTTATCGGTTACTACTACATAAGCGTTACATGATGTTTTTTACTTATGTTTGCTTTCTACCACTGATTTCCTTAATAACTGTTTGATACATGCTTGTTTTATAAACTGGACACAAGAAACTTTATGGTATGCTGAACCCAAATATGAGATCAATTGCATGAGTAGTTATTGCCAAAGACCCCAACATCATGAACTGTTAATTGCCTATAATGGGTGAGCGCTAGTACAAATAAATAGATCTATTGGGTTTGACAGCCCTGTCCGGGGGTATGAATCGAATCCTTTCGAGCACCCAGTCAACGGACAATTTGTATTTAGAAGTTAGGTATAAGGCAATAATACCTAGTTATGGGGCAACATGAATTACATACAAGATATGTGTTAACGTCAAGGCTTCGGTGTCATGAGCTCAATGCAATCAAGATGAATAGATACATTGTATTCGTTGCAATGTATTCTGTTGAATTATACTTTGAAATACTGTCGCTGGCTGATCTTAAACCTTGTGGTCCACTATTGAACATTACTTGATTTATTGAAACATTACTTGGATTTCGATAACAATTCTTCTAAATGTTGTAACGCTACTTTTCTTACAGAAATATTTCTTGAACTATTTCAATACTGCTTTTACTTAAACCTATGAATTCACCAACATTATTGTTGACGTTTTTGCATGTATTTTCTCAGGTTATTATATTGCTAGCTGAGCATTGGGAGCATTCGTGTCGCGTGGATATCAAAACTTTAAAGACTTGGTTTTTCTTCACATTCGATATTCATTTTTCTTTAAATATACAAATGAGTCACGATTGAAATCTTGTAATCTTGTTAAATCATAAATTATTGGGACCTGATTTTACTCTGAAATTTTAATCGAATGTGACATTTTATTAACGTCTCTTTTGAGGTCGTTTTCTGTAACTTGTACTTTATACTTTGAAGTAGCACCCCAAAGTGGTATTCCGCTGCGTTGTGATTTTATGGGGGTGTTACAAACCCGATATACCTCAATGGAAGTAGGACAATATCACTATGGATTTTATCACGAAGCTTCTTAAGTCGTCACAAGGGTATGACACCATTTGGGTGATTATTGACCGACTTACTAAGTCTGCTATCTTTGTACCCATGAAGGAAATTGATCCCATGGAGAAACTGGCGAGAATGTACCAAAAGGAAGTAGTCACGAGGCATGGAATACCTGTCTTAATCATTTATAATCGCGACCCTAGGTTCGCATGTAATTTCTGGAGGTCACTTCAGAAGGCCTTGGGTACAAATTTGGATATGAGTATTGCATACTATCCGCAGACTGACGAACAAAGCGAGAGGACTATTAAAACTCTAGAGGATATGCTACGTACTTGTGTGATCGACTTTGGAAATGGTTGGGTTAAACATTTGCCATTGGTCGAGTTTTCATATAACAACAGTTATCACGCTAGCATCAAGGCTGCACCATTTGAAGCACTTTACAGTCGAATGTGTCGTTCACTTGTGTGTTGGGCCGAGGTTGGAGAAGTTCAACTCACCGGTCCAGAAATAGTTCAAGAGACAACCGAGAAGATCGTTCAATTCAAACAAAGGATTCAAGCCGCTCATGACCGACAAAAGAGTTACGCCAATTTAAAGCGAAAGTCGATGGAATTTCAAGTTGGAGATAAAGTTATGATTAAGGTTTTGCCTTGGAAAGGGGTCGTACGGTTTGGCAAACGAGGGAAGTTAAACCCTAGGTATGTTGGACCATTCAAGGTGTTGGAAAAGGTTGGATCCGTTGCTTACAAGCTTGAGCTTCCTCAAGAGCTTAGCAGGGTTCACAATACGTTTCATGTGTCTAACTTGAAGAAGTGCTATGCCGACGAACCATTAGTCGTTCCGTTGGATGAACTTCATAGTGATGACAAGCTTCATTTTATCAAGGAACCAGTAGAAATCATGGATAGTGAAGTTAAACGATTGAAACAAAGCTGTATTCCAATCATTTAGGTTCGATGGAACTCTAGAAGAGGTCCTGAGTTTACATGGGAATGTGAGGATCAATTTTGAAAGAAATATCCGCATCTCTTCACAAAAACTGCACCGTCGTCAAGTGTCGCGTCTTAAGCCTTGAGGACAAGGCTCATTTAACGGGGGAAGACTATAACACCTCGTGTTTTTAGGTCATTTTACGACGTCATATATTTCACTATTTATTTTTAGTTTCGTACGTGTTTGCTTTTAATTTTAAATAGTTAAGTTAAATCGCGTAAACTAAAAATTGTCAATCAACGTAAAAGGGCATCAAACAATTAAAAGTTTATGTCAAGCAAGTGTTAAATAATTATTTGGAGGATAATTATTAACTTTGCATATTTTATTTTTATTGGTTATGTAAAGCGTTTACATTTCGCGATAAATACATTTATGCATACCCGGGAGTACCCATACCTATTTATACTCAAACAAATACCCACTATCCTACCCAATACCCAATTTTTTTAGAGTTTCTATCCATATACTTACTCTTGCCGCCAACACTTAAGAAATGCAAGAGTTGGAATTCAAGTTTGAATTATAAGGACATATCTACATTTCCATGTTATTACTACACTTCCTAAAACAACATGTGCTAGTAATATTTCTCATAAAATATCAAGGGGACAATTTTGTCCTTCCCTCCCATGAAACACGCAGCCACCAAGGGCCAAGAGCACACAAAAAAGAGTTAAGACTTCTTAGCTCTACAACTAGGAGACTTGTAGTTAGTTGACCACTTTTCCCATGTTTCTCTCTTGTGAAACCGGCCCCCCCTTTTCATTTTAACACATGAATTTTGCCAATAGTGTTCTTGACCACCACCTTGTATATATGAGAATAATACAAGCCTTTACTCATACGCATTTATTAATAAAAGTTCAACACTTCTCATTCTTTCTCTCTAGCCATACACGGCTAAAAAAGAAACACCAAGAAAACATCATAACTTTTATTCTAGTAAGGGTTCAAGTGTTCATGTATTTATAGAGTTTGTTGTGGAAGCTTGGTTATTATTTTCTAGCAAAGGCTTAAACAAGAAAGTTAGGGTTTCTCACTTAGGGTGTTCGACTTGGGTTTGGTGTCAGTTGGAGTTTTGATCTTGTTTTCTTCATCATCTTGCACTTCTAAGGTCTTCTAAACTCTAAGCTTCTCATTTCTTCATATACATGTTTACACACTTGTTGTTTTGTTTATCACCACCTAGGTTTTGTTCATGTGTTTACAAATGGAATGTACATATATGTACATATACAAGATTCGAACCATATGTATTTTCATAGTAAAATGATACTAAAAATACAAAGATCACACTCACCATAAGTATGATTTAACTTATAAGAATCATGGATAGTTTACTTGTTGAAGTTTACTACAAAGTTGATATATATTGTCAAGGAAACTTGGTACTTGGAAAAGTGTTGGACTTAATCTAGAGGACTCTAAATATGTATGGCATATTATACAAGGTAAATAAGAAAGCTTGTACAAAGTTAACCAGGTAACAAGATTATAAAACCACATTTTATGAACCCTAAACCTACACGAACAGATTGTATATTCTGACCAAGATTCAAGTATTTATAAAATGCAAACCCTACTGATTTGAATAGTACTCTTCAATACGATTCTGAATATGTAAAGAACTCGAAAAACCGATTTATAACGAAGAAGTTATGCTAGTTACGAGATTAGGATAATTAAATGACTAAAAGTGTCTTTATAAAACTTATTTCATAAAAACTGTATGTGAAACTGTTAAAATATATACAAACTTTATATTAAATAGTACATGTCAAAGGATTCTACGCATGAAAGAAAACTTGAAAAACGAAGCTATAACGAATAGATACAATTTTCTAAAAAGGTAATTAAAAAATAGTTTTATAAACTATTTGAGTTTACTGATTTGACACATCCATTTATAAAAACAGTGGATGTTTTATAAAGATTGATAATCTCTTCACAAATCCGTGCATATAAAGAACGCTAAAAACGGAGTTAAAACGAGTAAGATACGACGTTTCAAAGATTCGACCTTATATACGTAAAAGCTGTGAAACTGTGAACGTTTCAGCAGCTACTGAAACTTAGTTTCGAGGGCCTTCGGGTCTGATTGAGCCAAAGTGTAAAACTACAAAGTTGTTTAGAACGACATTTTACATAAACCTGCCGATTTTCATAATTTTCGGATGTATAGTTTGTAAACTAGACACTTTTCCTGACATGAATAGTGTTGGTTCGTTTTTAATAAAAAAATTACGAAACATTTTAGAATCACTTATATAATATTTATACATGTTTTTAACCTTATAAATATTACTCTACAAGACGATTAAACTACTCATACGATAACATTGTATGAATAATAAAAACGTTAAATCAAGTGTTTTTTAACAGATAAATAAATTATTGGGCAAGTATACTATTTTATTTTATTTTACGAGTATAAATACATGGATATTATTTAACAAATGCGATTTAAATAATGTTTCACTTTTAAATTAAACAAAAAGTATTAGTTGGTGGTGTAACATTATAACTTTTGATGTAGTATCTATTATAAATACATTATTCTTATGCGACCTATATATAATTAGGTTGCACTCGGATTTCGCTTGTCGATTCACTCACTTGACTTATTGCATCACTTCATTTGCGGAGGTGAGTTCATAGCCCCACGTTTTACAATTATTATAATTTACAAGTTTTGGGGTGAGAAACATATGCATGTTTTATTATTTGACGCAAGTGTACACTTTGTATTCAAACTGATTACGTGTTTGCCTAGGTAACAATACCCAATGAGCCCATTATCATGAACTGTTAAATTACTGGATTGTAAGCGCGAATGTTATCAATAGATCTATTTGGGGGTGACGCCCCCGTTCGGGTGATTAGCTATCACCGGTAACGAACGTATACCATGTCGGATTTGAGATGTTCCGGGTTGAACATCATCAAGGGCAATGTAGGCAATTTTATATTGAAATTCATATATGTCGAGCTACAGTATCATGAGCTTACGGAAACGTAATGACATTTTTGTGATGTTTGCATTTGATGTATTATCACGGGGGAAATCTTGCGGTCCTACACTTATATATTTTACAAACCTATGAATTCACCAACATTATTGTTGACGTTTTAAAACAATGTTTTTCAGGAGGTCAATAAGGTATGAGGTGGAAGGGGATACATTGATGGTTATATTTGGATGTCACATGCTTAAAGATTTGGTTGCATTACACTTTGGGAAAAACATTTGTTATGAACTGAAATCTTTGTATAATTAACAATGAACAAGTTAAGCTTCGGGTTTTTTGTAACAAATAATTTGCTAAATCCAATGTATCAATTTTAAACGACTTTTAATGGTCGTTATGTATATATCTTGTGCTATTGATCTGTGAAGTACCACCTTCAAACCCATATTCCGCGGCGACCCAATTTGGGGGTGTTACATTATGCTTGGTTGATGGTCTCAAGATGCTCAATATCACATATTCACTTACAAGTCAAGCTTAAGGAACAAACTCAAGCCTAAAAGTTAAATGATCACTACACCATATTCACAAGATAAAGAAAAGAAAAAATAAGTTTGCAAGCACAAGAACGAAGACCTTCATAGTATGCTAGGTTTAACCTTTTGTAAAATAGAGTGGCCTCCCTTAGGGGAAGATTGTTATGAATACGAAAGTGTCGGTCACTTCCATAGATATCTTTAGATAGCTCGTATAGTTATTTTTAGAAACTTAAGTAGGCTAGTAAGCCCAAGGCCCATGGAAAGCCCATGAGCCTCAAGTCATGCCGTCCTTATTTAGGGTATAAATACCCTCTCCATGCCTTGGAGAGGGTGTTGGTTGTTCATTATTTCACACACTTAATACAAGTTATCTTTCTATGTTTCTTTCTCTCTCTAAAATGTTCATCCAACCATTCTCTCTGTAAAACCGCCTCTCTTCCTCTTTCCATGTATGTTATTTGATTGTTCTACACTAGTCATTTGATTCGTGCTCCTAGGTTTTGGTTTGCTACAATTAGTAGTGGTTGGTAATCTAGTGTAACAATTCACATTTTCACATCTTTTACGACTTTGATAATTCAACTATTTATTTTAGACTTTTACGCGTTTGCTTTCAATCGTAACCGTTAAGTTAAATCGCGTAAGCTAAAAATTATCGTTCAATGTAAACAGGCATCAAACAATTAAATGTTTACATCAAACAAGTGTTAAGTAATTATTTTGAGGATAATTATTAACTTTGTTCATTTTATTTTATTTTATTGGTTACGTTTCACGATAAATTAAGTTTAGACATACCCGGAACCACCAAAACTTTTCTACGCTTCAACAAATACTCTTTTTATACCCAATACCCAAAGTTTTATAGAAAAAAAAAATATACACCCTACAACCCATTTTTGCCGAATTCTATACAAATAAAATAAACTAAGACTTTCAATTTTAAGTCTTACACTTTTAAATAAAAGCTACAACATAGAAATGCAAAATATACTTCCATTTTTCAAAGAATGATATTGCTAGTCAATTTCTCCTTAAAACCATGGGATAACTTACATCTAAGGGGAAATAAGAACACGTATTAATCACAAGGACCATGTACAACCTAGGTTTAATAAGAAAGTAGCTCATGACTAGTGGTTTTGACCACTAGTCATCCCTTAAGACCCTCCCCTTTGTCCCAACGACCCAACCCCCCTCCTTGGACTATTTCAATGGTCTTTGACTAGCCTAGTTGCTATAAGAAGAAGTACATACAAGTAATAAGCCACACACTCTCAAAACACTTAAGAAAATCAAACCATTTTCTCTCTTTTCTCTCCTTCAAGTCACGACAACAAACACCCCTTTTATATGATCCATGGCTTGATTTTCTAAGACCTTACAAGTATTACAACATCATATCTAAGATACCTCAAGGTGATTTGAAACATTGGTTAACCATTTACAAGTATTGAAACAAGAGAGGAAGCTAGGGTTTTATTTGGAAAGTTAGGGTTTTCTTGGTTGGAGTTTTTACAAATCACAGGTCCTATATATCTAAAATTAATTATGTTTGGAATGTAACAGTGTCAGCCACATTGAGTCATGCCAGGTCCGTGCCTGACTTGTTATTACTGTGTATAATCATGATAAAATGGGTCAACACAAAGGTTGAGTGAAATTCGTAGGTTTTGGAAATGTAATAGTTGAAAATAGTTATCGTAATCATGGGTATATTGCATTGCAGGGATAAATAATCATGAAGATCAGTTTTATTATTGAGAATAGTATCGATATGGGAACATATTTTGATATTATCATATGTTTTGGATGCAGTCATATAATGGTAAATTACTTGCAATGAATACAATTATCATGGAAAATCCGGGTAACATTATTATTGCACCTAAGCTCATGACATCAATACATTAACAGGGAAATCACCGTAGTGATATTGGTTAGGGACATATGTCCCCGTGGAAAAGATAACTTGCCAAGGTTACCTATTAGGGACAAATATAGTGCGTTTGCTACCCCCAAGCTTGGTTCATTACAAAAGGGAGACGTCACACCCTATTGATCTATTCACAATATTCGCGTTCACTCGCAATGCAAGTAATTAATGATTATGATATGGGAAAATATATGCTCTGGAAGCTACTTAGGCAATAATAATATCGGGTTAACATACATTTAGAAAACCACGTGCATTCAAGGGTTTTATTGCAGTTGGTGGATCACAGGTTTATTAAGTCATTCAAAGATTGAAATAGTGGTTAGGAATCATTTAAGCCTTTAAAAAGTAATAACATTGTTATAGATAATCCGAGTATGTAAAAAGAGTTTGAAACAAGCATGTATCCCCCTCGGCCGGGTTTATAAAAAACATTCAAAAGATTGAAAAGCGAGGTTTATGAATACTTAGTAGGTAGATGTAATAATTATCTGAAATGAAAGCTGACGTCTTATCACAATCTTAACCGGCGAATGTTGATATAGTAAAATGATCGTAAATAGCCACGGTCACAAAACCTGTGCTAGAATATGTCAAGTCTTGGAAGAATGTATTTTAGAACTTTTGGTTTAATGGTTATGAGTTTGATTGAAGAGTTTGGAATTATGGTATCATGTCCGGGCCATCATAATTCAGAAGTATTCAAGTGTAAAGTGTTGAGGAGCTTAGGGCACTTTAAAATCGTAAACCACAACTCAGTAGAATGTAATACCTAGATGAAATTCCTTAAATGAAGATCCCTTGTATTGTGATACGATTTTAATCGGTTTTTAAGCGTTTTAATCAATAGCTGGAAATGGTTAAGACGAGTAAGGCGTTACTTAAAGTTTTGTCAAATAATGTTTTGAAGCATGATTTTATACTTTTTCAAATTGATACATTTTAGCCACGAGGGTTTAGAAAATTGCAACGTAGAACCTTGGGGTTTGCATTTTTTACGACTTTGGTCCTTCAACTTTGTAACGTTATTACCAGTAAACATTGGACTTTGAAATAGTTGACATATAGACCCCTATAGTTATAACTTTGATAAAATGACATTTTCAGCTCATTTAGTTATTAATTTCAGAAAGTTACAATATATACCCCTTGCATGGATTATAATTACAAAACATGTCCTCCAAATAGCCATGCTCAAAGCTTACTTTTAAAATTTCATTAGACATTTATAAGTTAGAATAAACTAAAATATTGAAGTTTTAATGTAACGCAAGTTTAAAAAAATGATTCGTTAAGCTAGGAAGCAAAACGGGTCATATTAGGGTTTCAAAACCGTTAAGCATGGGTTTTTTAAGTTCAAATCCTTCATAATCAATTTTTTTTGTTAATTTAAAGTGGTTATTTTAACATTAGTTAGCTGCTAGGATAGATTATAACATTATTTAATCATTTTAAAACATTTAGTTTTAAGAAAAAACCGCGAAATTTAGGGTTTCGGAGTGTCGGTTTTGGATCAAAATAGAAAATGAGCATGAATTGAGTTATGAAACTTTAACAAGAGTATATTTAGGATCATATGAATTTATAAGGTGTTTAGGAGGATAGTATAATTCATTCAAAAACTTGGGTTTGAGCTTCAAGGAGCAAAAATGGTTTCGGAGGAAACGGGTCAGAATAGAACTTTCGGCTTCGTTACGGATAGATAGTAACGGAATCTTGGGCTTCGTTTTCTTAGGCTTCGCATCTTGACCGTCTTTTTTTGTCCTAGGATCATTGGGAGCAAAGATTTGCTGCCTTAAGGGTGTATTACGTAAGAAGAGGGGGTGGTGGACTTGGATTTATGAACACATAAGGGACCATATTTATTACATTTGAGGATCAAAGAGCTTAAGAAACTTATAAGATCTGGTCTTGACACATGTGGGGGGTAGTATATGATGTGTAGAAGCTATTAGATGTGGTGTATAAGCTAGAAAACTAGCTTTGATGTGTTGTTATGCCCATGTGATGCCGGGCATAACCACATAAAGAAAAGAAAAAGGAAGGCATGAGCTCTCATATTTGACCAAGAATATGGTTATAAGTAGGTGACCTAAGCTGCTTAAGGGATTTAGGAAGAGGTTCACTTTATTTATTTGGACTGGTAGCAGTTAGAGGGGTCCAAAATGTCATAGAAGTAAATCGGGTCTATTTTGGGTTCGACGGTTTCTTCAAATGTTTTAACAAGGTACATTGTGTTATAAATGATTAAGGAATGATGGAATAGGTTGTTAAGGTCTGGGATTAAAGTAATTAGCAAAGATTAGCAATTCGTTTTGTTTAAAACAGATTAGGATTGAAGAAATGGGAGGTAGGGTTAACTAGGGTGTTTATAGGGTTTTCTTGACTTTCTTGGCTTATATTTTGCATACTCTTGATTAGGAATGATGGAATACCAATACTAGGGCTTATATAGATTATTATCAATGATGTTTGGTCATTGGTTTAAGTTAAAATGGGTAGAAAATTAATAAACGGGTCAAAATGATAATTAGGGCATAATTAGGGTTTTCTGGATTCGTTAAGGTTTTCTAGGCTTTGATTTCTTGTACATTGCCAAGTTAATGATAGATAATGATTTGTAAACTCATTTTATGAGTTTATAATGGCCCTTGGTTGGTTATTTGGGATTAGAATGGTTTAAAACAAGTAAACGGGTTAAATGAACCAATTAGGTACATTTAGGGTTTCTAGGATATGTTTTACGTACAAGTGAAGTAAAATGATGAAGTAATGATGAAATAATGATTGAATAGGATTGATATGATTGTAAAATAAGTTTTTACAACTTATTTGAGTGTTGGTTTGGGTTTACAATGGATAAAAGCCAAGAAACAGGTCATGGTTTAGAAACTAGCTCGGTTTTAGGGTTTAGGGTTTTGAATTAGGGTTTTGAGTGCAAAAAGATGTATGAAAGCTTATGAATAGAATATTTAGGGTTTACATCTTGTAAAATGAGTATAGTAGCTTGCTCACAAGTGATAGTGAAGAGATGAGAATGAAAATGGAGGTAAAACGACTATTTTATGGATTGAGCTTAATGACTTATACATTGAACTTTTAAGGACTTGTACTTTGATTTAAAGAGATTATATATTTCAAATGAGTTGTTATATTACTTGTACATATGCTTTAGTAGCTTGTGCATTCACTTAAGGAGTTAACCTTTTCATGAGGTTAGGGTTTAGGGCATCCGATAATGGTTTAAAGCCCGTTTTGTTATGATGTTGCAAATGGTATCTTTTAGGAATATTGTACCTTGTAATAATGATATTATGATATAGACTTGATATGTTATGATGTTTGCTTGACATATATGAAGATAGGATTGCCATATGTAGGTTGTCCGAGTCCGTTAACTTGAGTTATGCAGGTTATATTTCATATTGAGTTATTGGCAAAGTAATGTAATGTAATAAAGCAAAAAATTTCCCTGGAAAAGGTGAGTTCATATATAACTGATAGATTGTACATCATCTAACTTAATAGATGGATATTTACATTTATGAAAATTGTAGGTTGTTATATGTATCATGACTTGTTTCTGAAAGCTTATTTGACCCTTGTGCATTGGAATTTATTACATCAGGTATTGGTGTGACAGACATATCCCCTGAAGGTCTCTCAATATCGATTTTATTATTGTTGTCCGTATCCGATTTTAAATCATCGAGATAAATTACGTTAAAAGGAAATAAATCATTAAAGTATAAAACATTTTGTTCCTCTTATCACATTCGGACAATGATGTTTCATCTTTCAAATCAAATTCATCAGTATGTCGAGGACTTATAGTAGGTTCAGTTAAGAGATCAAATTTAGACGTTAGAGCATCACTGTAAACAATGGATGGAAATTCATTCTCAAAATCTTTAAAGAAGTCAAAATCATTAAAATAACTGACCTCAAGCTCGGGTGATGGAAATGAAGGCATATTGACTTTATCATTATCATTTTCAGAATCCGTTTTCAAATTGTTGACAGAAACTATTTTATAGGAAAATGAATTTTCGTCATAAACTACCGTGTAATCTTCATCGTCGGATTCGTCAAACAATATTCTAAAGTCAATTTCATTGTCGTTAAGAGGACTTACCATGGGTCCACATGAGATTGTTGCATCAGATGTTAATGTATTATCAAGGACTATGGCTGAAAATTTGGTTTCGAAGTTTGTAAAGCAATTGTCCTCATCTTCAGAATATTCCATCTTACTGTACGTGGCAGTTTGCCAATTAAACGTCTCACCCAGACTTAGAGCTTTCTCCTCTTGAAGTCTAATGTATTCCTCCATAGTGATATTAGGGTTGTCCATTTTTAACCTGTAATAAAATATCTAGGAAAGAAAATGGTTAAATAGCCTAATACGCCGTATTCAGTAAACTGAATACGCTGTATTGATGATAGAGTCAAATACGCTATATTGGTTTAGAGAAATTTTATACTCCGTATCAAAGAAGATGAATACGTCGTATTGAGTATTCAACTCAGAATGTTATAGCAGGCTGTAACAATGCACACAAACACACAATATACAAAATATACAATGCAGGAAATTAAACACACAAACAAGCACATAATTATGCAATTTAAACTAAACTAAAACACTAATAAATAAGAATTAAACATCTTCACTCCCCGGCAGCGGTGCCAAAAACTTGATGTGTCATCGTGTGGTGTATAATAAGTGATTATCAACTTTTACATTTATATTTAGCCGACAAACCTAAAGACAACACTTTAACGGGCAGTGTACCCGATCAAGATGTAGCTTCGCGGCAAGTAGGGTGTCGAACACTAAGAGCAAGAGTAACCTAATATTCTATCAGTATTTTAATCTATTTAGATTAGTCTAATTACTTGTTAAACCTATGCTATATATATTTACTAGTGGTAAATGGGGGGTTTTCAGCCTAAGAGACTGGCACAGGTTTGGCGGTGACAAAGATTAATTCTAAACACAATAAACACTAAAGCAAATAATCACAAGATAAAGAAGAGGTACAAGATAAATAATAGAAAACTGTATAAACCATGTTAAATCCGATTAATGTTGATTTGTTTGTTTAGTGCAATGGCTACTTATCTCGGGGTAACATATCATTCTTAAGACTTAGGCGGTTCTTGATCCTAAGACCTAGATACGAACAATCCTGTCATGATTAACGCATCCGCATAAAGCATCCAATAGTCTAATTATAATCTATCATAGGGAATTAAAGTGTGTGATCTGTTAATACCCTAGCACCCATCGGATTTACTCTACTTATTGCTTGATGTTGTTTTTATCACGGTAGTCCACTACAAATCAATGGCCAATTGATTAAGAACAATATGTTGAACAATTATTCCGGTCACCTGCCGGTCCAACTAGCTCATAATCAAAGGGAAGGACAAGGTGTCATTTGTGATCTATGGTCCGGCATACAAAAACCAATCATGGGAGCTTTCCCCTGGCATCTAAATTACTAGTTAATTAAGTCTCACTAGACCTCAGTTGAATGATTAGGTGCAAGTAAAACAGCACATAACAAATTTTAAGCGATACAACCAAAATTAAAACATCAACGATAAATTAAGCAAGCCTGATTAAAACAAACAAAATTATAATCTTCATTAACATGGCTAATACCCAAGGGTATTAGTCCAGAATCATTGTTATTTTACAAACGTGATCAAACAATTAGAAATCGAATGATTAAGAAAGTAAGAATTACACGATGTCTTCTATGGAAATTATGGTTGGTGCTTGACCTTGGCTGCTTCTAATATCTTGGAAAATTCAACTTCAGAGTGTATGGTATAGAGAATGTAATTTTTGCACACTGAAACTCGTTTTTGAGTCTCGTATTTATAGTGTCTGAAAATAGCTTGGATACGCCGTATAGAGAGAGGTGAATACGGTGTATAGGGTTAATTTCCTTGGAGTTCGCGATAAGATCAAATCAATCAATATTAATTGCCATCAATCACATTAACTTCGTATCTTTGACTGATGACCAGCTGTGCATACAGCGTATAGGTGAATAGTGATACACCGGATCCGGAATTGATTATTACGCGTATTCTTGCGATGAGCTGGCGCTGATACGCCGTATCTTCTTTGCTGGATACGGCGTATAGTAGCAGATAACAATTTTCTTCAAATGTCTTCGTTTTAGTTCCAAAATTGCGCCTTTAAGCTTCGTCTTCACAAGTTACTCCATAATTACTGCAATCATAAACTTTAAGCAATTAAGTACCAATATCTTGCAATAATTATATAAAAGTGGGTAAAATGTATGGGATAAATGATGGTAAAATGTGATACCCATAGAAAATCACTAAATGGAAACTAAACTAAAATGTTACGATGACACCCGAAATAAGAGGAGACTTGTATCAAGGTTAATCATAACCATAACAATATATAGTCCTAAAGTAGTAAACTTAAAAACATCAAAATCAAAATATCTTAAGTATGAAAATACGAAATGAAAATGATAACATGTATGACTCTAATGCAAGAATCCTAATGTCTCGCTAGCCATGCAGTCTTATCTCCTTAAGCTTCACTAATATCACCTGAAAATGGATACTCAAAAATGTCAACATAAAGTTGGTAAGCTCGTACGTTTAAACACAAACAATTAAATAGATGTGAACATTTATAATCGTAGGACAATATCAGGTTGTGAACACGCACCATCAACATCACCAAATCAATCTCATATCAGAATGGGAGATTTTGCTCCAATATCCAATCACAACATGGGTAGGCATTATCCCCGATCCCAAAATCCATACACAAGCTAGCATTTACATTTACTTTTAGTAAGTAAGTCACATATGTCAGGCTGGAATGGCACTGGCAACTCATACCTCTAACTACACTCAGATAGTACACACAGAAAATACGCAAAGATGGCATAAGAAACAACCTTGTCCAAATAGAAACCAAAACAATTTAAACCACGACATGAAAAACATTTCAAAACAAAGTTTGAGTACGATTTTCCCCCAAATAAAAGCAATTAAAAAGGGGCTACAAAAACTCACCTTGACGATCACAATTAAATGCACAATTCCAAGCTAGAATCTACACGATAATAATACACGAGTTACACACGATTAGGCTGGACAACCTTGTATATGTAACTATTAATTGATGGACTTCTAAAGTTTATATATACTCTCATGGTCCATCCCGACACATTCTCACACTTTATTTATACTTTATCTATACATTAATTTAATGTTCTAAGTTCCAGATTAATATAGAAATTTGATGTCACTTCACGAATTTTAATAAAATACTAAATGACCCCTTCTGACTTTCAAATTGATACCACATAAACTTTAATGAGTTACGTAGTTACTATAATTTTTCCATTAATTTTAGTTAAGCATTGCTATTTTAATAAAATCAACAACAAAAATTATTTAGAAAATAACCTGTTCGCACACCAGAATGTTGGAATTTTTGAAAAATACTTACACAACTCAAAAGGATTTGAATTTTTTACTGGGGTTACTAGACACCTAAAACCCTTACTAAAAAAATTGGGATCAAAATATTTGAAGATTTGATGTCACCAAACCAACCTAAATCTGTCTGGAAAATTCAGATTCGACAATGAATCTTGTAAAAATCTTTTGACCGACCTATACATGTCTAATAGCTTCAAAACTTAAATATTCAGAAATTAGACTTTTTGAACTTAATTTTAGACTCAAGAACCATCATCAAACTCGTTTTTATCATCAAGTTATGCTTCGTTCAATCCGACCTAAAATTCTGGACAACACTAACTTTGATTTTAACGCGATTTATACCTAACCAAACGCATGTGAACTCTAATAATTAATCCCTAATCATGTTCATATGTTTTAATTAACTTAATTTTACAGAAAATTTATAAACCCTAAATCTCCATCAATTAAAGTTACATAATTATAAATTTAAGTAGAATAATGAAAACAAGGATTATACCTAAACCTTCTTACGTGATTACACACGATCTTGCACCTTAATTTTTCTTGAAAAATTTTGATGATGTTTTTCTTGTTGGTCAACCGATCCCAAAGAAAAAGAGGAGAGAAAAAGTGATCTAGGGTTTTTAGTTTTAGGGATATATATATGACTTGATTTAGGCTAACTACCAAAAGATTTGTTTCCTTTTTTCCTTTTTTTGTTCGACCGACTACATACACACACATAATTTTTATTTTATTTTTTAAAACTTTATATTATGTATTTACTTAAAGTATGTATTTTAATTAAAGTGTATTTACATCTTTTTATTAAGTTACTTTTAACTTTTAAGAAAATAAAAATACCTATTAAACACTAAATATAAATTATTTATTTCACTAACTATTTTTCCAAAATAAAATTATCATCAACTTAGTTAATCTACGAATGGATCTAACTTATTAATTAAACTCAAACTGGAATTATCAACGCCCGCAACATTAATTATTCAAATGCTCAAAATAGCGTAACTACTAAGAATATTCATTCCAGAATCACAATCATAAGCGAAATGAAGTGACTAAATCACTCACTTCTAGTATCTCGCACATATTTCATATCACATTTAACACATAAGCACACAATTCAAGACACATAGCAAATAATCAGGTCAACACTAACGGTTAAACAAACCTGATTTGGTGACGGTTGTCACTATATCCCCCTGTTAGGGAAATTTCATCCCAAAATTTAACCAGTATTATCACCAGACGCTCGCTCAATTAATAAATGCAGATTCTTAGTTTTCATATGATCTTCATGTTCCCAAGTGAATTCAGGTCATCGCTTTGAGTTCTAACGAACTTTGGCAATTGGGTTCTACTAGGTTTCAACCTCCTAACCTCTCAGTCCATAATCTTGACAGGTTCTTCAACAAAGTGAAGAGTCTTGTCTACTTTAATTTCCTCTAATGGCACATGCAGGTTTGCATCCGCCAAACACTTTTTCAAGTTTGACACGTGAAATGTGTCATGTACACTACTCAATTCCTAATGTAATCTTAGACGATAAGCTACATGATCGATCCTCTTAATGAACCCAAATGGTCCTAAATACCTTGGTGCTAACTTGCCCTTCTTACCAAATCGCATTATACCTTTCCAAGGTGACACTTTCAATAATACTTGATCACCAACACTAAATTCTAATGGCTTACACTTATTATCAACATAGCTCTTTTGACAATCTCTTGTCGCTTTGAGCCTTTCCTTAATTTGCACCACTTTATCAGTAGTTTCATGTACCATTTCTGGACCAATTAATCGACTCTCTTTGATTTCAGCCCAGAGAACATGGGTTCCTTCCATATAATGCCTCAAATGGTGCACATCGAATACTAGAGTGATAGAAAACTCAGCTAAAGGAAGATGAATATCCTAACTACCTCTAAAATCAGTCGCACATGCTCTAAGCATATTTTCCAAAGTCTGAATAGTACGCTCACTCTACCCATTGGTTTGAGGATGATAGGTTGTACTCATATCTAACCGCGTTCCCAATGCTTTCTGCAATGTTTGCCAAAACCACAAAGTAAATTGTCCATCATGATCCGAGATGATTGACAAAGACACTCCATGCCTTGCTACAATCTCATCAATGTAAAGCCTTGCTAACTTATCCATCTTATAGTGCTCACGTATTGTTAGAAAATAGGCTGACTTAGTCAATCTATCGATTGTCACCTAAATTGTGTCATACCTACTACTATATCTTAGCAACTTTGTAATAAAAACCATAGTTATTCTATCCCATTTCCACTCGGGTATCTCTGGCTGTTGTAACAAACCTGAAGGTCTCTAATGTTCAGCCTTCACCTTTGAACAAATCAAACACTTGCTAACATAGGTGGCTATGTCCTTCTTCATACCCAGCCACAATACATATCTTTAAGGTCATGGTACATCTTATCTGCTCCCGGGTGAACAAAGTACCTCGTTGTGTGAGCCTCGTCCATGATTATGGCCCTTACACCTCCTGCCAATGGAACCTAAATTCGATCCATAAAGTATAACCCACCATCTTCCTTCCTTTCCATTTGTTGGTCCAGGCCACGCAGCATTTCTGCTAATGCGTTCTCTACCTTGGATGCCTCCATCTGTGTACTAACACGTTATCCTTAACACCTGATTGTATTGTCATACACATAGCTCGTACTCGTCTTGGTTTAACTCTTTCCTTCCTACTCAATGCATCCATCTGTGTACTAATACGTTATCCTTAACACCTGATTGGATTGTCATACACATAGCTCATACTCGTCTTGGTTTAACTCTTTCCTTCCTACTCAATGCATCAGCTATGTGGAAACTAGAAGGGGGGGGGGTTGAATAGTTTATCGATTAATTGGCATTTTAAAAAACTTTGCTTATAAAGACACTAGATTCGAATATATGCAAGACCAACCAAAAATATGAACAACTAATATATGTAACTACTTATTTATTTTGACTTGTATTAGTTAAGTTTTATGTTTATTAGTAATGTAATAAGGGATAGTAAGTTTAATAGTTAAAAAGAACTCACTAACCAAATGTGGGCGAATTCATGCTTTTATAATCTCTAATCGATTCTCAAGAGCTACTACCATCCTGTTATTTGATTATAGAAAAGCCTGATTTAGTGAGATCATTCCTAATGATTGATTTCCTTATCGAGTTATTTTCATGATTATATGATCAGGATCTATAGGGCTTTTGTTTTCGAATTAGGGTTTTCTTTTGAAATTGCTTTCTAAAATCCTTTTTTTAATCCATCTTGTGATCAATCTATACCTTATAACAATTGTATTAATTCCTTAAATCAGTTTTGGTTTATAGCTTTTAATCAATTTTTATTTGGTTGCTGTTAATCGCAAGTTAGGGTTTTATTAGGGTTTTGATTTCCACATCTCATTAGGGTTTCATTTTTCTTGTTTGGTGGTGGTTGGGGATCTGTGCATAACTTCTTTATTATTAATCATTGGAAGCATTAATGGAGGCTGATTAGGGTTGATATTTTGTTTCGTTTGAAACCTTAATTTTAGGGTTTCTTATTTTCTTGCCTAATCATTGTTGCTGTTGGTCGTGTGAGGGTTGTGGGTTTGAGAGATGGAGAATGTTAATAAGAATAATGTTCCATTGAAAGGCTGTTTAAAGGTGTCTATGATTCGGAATATTGAAGGAAAGACAATTGGAAAGGATGGTAAGCCATTGTGTCCTGTTCATAAAGTTGTTAGGGTTTTATCAACTCATGATGAAAACCCTAGGCTATTAATCTTGGTGGAGGTAGTGGGGAAAAATTGAATAATACTACTAAAGTATCAAAGTTTTCCTTTGCTACGGTTTTACAAAATACACAGGTCAAACGATCTGTAAAAGATTAAGGAGATGCGTAATAGTGAGGTTACGGCAGGTGCTAGGGTTATTATACCTATAGAGGCAGTTGAGGAGGTGAGTGCTCGATTCACGAATACTCTTTACGGGTATTTTATTGGGAAAAGATTGGAATTCCCTCTAGTTGAAAACTATGTCAAAAGTACTTGGGCAAAGTTTGGATTGAAGCGTGTAATGCTTGATGATGATTTTTTCCTGTTTCAGTTCGAAACAAAGGAGGGCATGGAGAAAGTGATTGTGGGTGGACCATGGATTATTCATCTCGTACCATTGATACTAGGTGTTTGGACGCCTAATACTGTTTTGAAAAAAGATGAGATCAAGAATGCCCTGGTTTGGGTCAAGTTGCATCATGTTCCGATTGTTGCGTATTCGGAAGTGGGACTGAGTTTGATTACTACCCAGATTGGCCGTCCTATCATGCTGGATTCATATACAAGTAGTATGTGTTTGAGATTGATTGAATTTAAATTCAACCCTTTATATATATATAAATATAAATAAATATAAATATATAATAAGGATCAAAATCCACTATAATCAATGAAACCGGAAGTAGTATATGATGTTCCCGGATCGTTTATCCCAACGAGGAGTAAATTGGAAAGTCGAGAGTCGGTTTGATATTTGATGTTTGAATGAAAAAAGATTTAGACTTGGTTTTTCTAATTAAAATGCAAAAACAATTAAGGAAAACCTAAGAACGAAAGCTAGAATGATTTAAACCTAAAACTTAGACGGGAAAGTAAAAACGCGAGTTAAAGAAAACTAAATTATCAAAAACTAAACCCTAAATGATTTTTTAAAGTTTTAATAATCCTAAATTACTAAATTAAAAGAAATATTAAAGAAAATCCTAAAACGAAAATGTTTAAAGTTGAAAAACGAAGAAAACAAGAACAGGGATCGAATCCCGTTCTTTAAAAAGTGAAAATTTGAAATTTAAACTCTACGAAAGTAATTTTATTTTTCCTAGGTCCTATATGATAAAAAGAAAATTTTGAAAAAAAGAATTTTAATTTTTTGACTTTAAATTTTTTTTATTATGAATTAAAAACTGTTTTAACAAAGATTAATTATGGAAAATTGTTAGCCTTAATTATATTAAGTCAAACAAGAATCTTATCGGTCTCATTAAGTCAAATAGGTCTTGTTATGTAATAGGCTAGTCGGGTATCATCGGGCTTGGTTTGTAATCTAATGTTATCCATGTTAAGGGTGAAAGCCCAAGTTTAGCCAAGCCCGGCCCGTTAAGAAAGCCCATGAGCCAACTAGAAGGCTAGGATATAAATATCCCTTCACTACACTTGGTGAAGGGTGTTAGTTACATTTCATTTCACTTGTAATCCTCCAAACTCTCTCTAAGCTAATCTTCCTTTCTTGTTTCTCTCTCTACTTTCTCTCTCTAAGATTTCTTATTTTCTAGCATATTGGTATAGATTATTGTTGTGTAATGGATTAAACTAGTGGGATATCATGTGGTATCACTCGCAAGGGGGGCTGTAGTGTTTGTTTTGTGTGGGAAATTCGTGGGTTTTAGTTGTTTATAGTTTTTTGGTTCGAAAAAAGCTAAGAAAAAAAATCACACTTGGTTCTTTGTTTCGTGGTTTATAGTTTTAAAAGTGTTACAAGACTTGTAATTTTAGGCTTAGATCAATTCCCCTTGGATCATTACTAGGTCGGTTTTAACTTCCATTTCGTTTATAGCTTACAAGAAAGTTTGAAGATTTTTTCTTGGCTGCGTTTTGCCTATCTGAAGGGGTGTTCGTCGTTGCGTTTTGATCAGACTCGTTGCGTTTTGATAATATTCGTTTCGTTTTGATAATATTCGTTGCGTTTTGATAATATTCGTTGCGTTTTGATAATATTCGTTGCGTTTTGATAATATTCGTTGCGTTTTGTCACAAGTTGTAGACCCTCACTGCGTTTTGACTAAGAGAAACTCTACCCAATTAATTTCTTGATTGCGTTTTGACCAAGAATTGTTGCATTTTGACCAAGAATCATTGCGTTTTGACCAAGAAGTGTTGCGTTTTGACCAAGATTCATTGCGTTTTGCTCAGACTCATTGCGTTTTGATTAGATTAGTTGTGTTTTGCTGAGACTCGTTGCGTTTGGATCATATTCATTGCGTTTTGCTCATACTCACTGCGTTTTGGTCAAAAGTCACTGCGTTTTGCTCTTGAGTTTTATCTACAAGTTGAGATTTGCTCCTGCGTTTTCCTGAGACTCGGTAAGGTCGATCCGCGCATCAGGTGGTATTTGACCGAATTTGGGAATCTATTAATCACCGTTTAATCAAAACATAACAGCAAGACAAACAAACTTCAAGGACTAATTACAAGGACTTTGGACTTTAATTCGGACTAAAAGGACAATTACTCAACACAACAAACACAACCAATCAAACCAACAATCAACTTAATCATACTTGAAATGTCAATTAATTATTCATTCACGGTTTCTTCTTGATTTTGTAAAATCCCGCGAAAGATACGATTCTTTTCTCGGTTTTAATCAAAGATTTGTAAAATCCCGTGAACGTTAATTCATTTAAAACCACAATCAAACACTTCATAACACTTAAGATCCGATATTCATTCA
The DNA here is from genome assembly GCA_026074375.1 of Tanacetum coccineum. Classification (NCBI taxonomy): domain Eukaryota; kingdom Viridiplantae; phylum Streptophyta; class Magnoliopsida; order Asterales; family Asteraceae; genus Tanacetum; species Tanacetum coccineum. The sequence continues at coordinate 23,079 of BQNB010008152.1, forward strand.
CAACTTCATCAGAATGTCAAATTCAAATACCAATTTGCAAACTCAATCATCAAATGCTCTTCATAATGCTATCATGGAAGCGGGTAGCAAAGATCGTCCACCAATGTTGGCACCGGGTAATTACGTTCAGTGGAAATTCAGAATCATGAGATTTTTAAGCCTCCTCAATTACAATGACACCAAACCTATCAAGTGAACTCATCCATATTGTCCTCCAAAATTCACCATATCATTCTATTCAATGGGCTGAGAACATAGTTCTAGATTGGTAAAGGTAGTTCTGAAAAACACTATAGAGAGGTATATGGAGAATCTATAAGAATGTTTCACAAGACCATACGAGAATCAACTGAATGCTGAAGTGCAGCTGTTCAGATCCTTCTCACAGGGGATAGATAACGAATAATCTACTCCACAGTTTGTATGCTTGTTCGAATGCATGTGAAATGTGGAAAGCCATATTGAATAGGTTGAAAACAAGGCGGAATCAATCAATGTTCAAGATCTTGAAATCCAAATTTATATTGGGAGTTTGGATATTTCACATCACGGGATGGGAGAATCATTGATTTCATATTACTTCACGGTTTTACAGATGTGAATGAACTTGTCAGAAATCAGTGTCATGTTACAAAGATCATCAATGTGAATGTCCAGTTTCTTACTTCAACTTACAACCAGGATTAGGCAAAGGTTTGTGACACTGTTATAGCACAGTAGATTTGAAATATTAAGTATAGTCAAGAGCTGAGATGTCTCCTTAACAAATTTATGGACATCTCTGAAGCAACACCAGTATGAAGTCAATGAGATAAGAGCTGTGAATGACTTCAGCACGTACTGCTATCCACTTGCACTTTTTGTCAACAAAACCAGTTTACCATCATCAAAACCCATCTACTCATAAAATAAAACACTCAATATTCCTCCACCAGATCGGCAACAGTCTACCAGAAAGGAAATAGAGGAAAAAAGGAAATGTTACCTCTTCTGCTCCTATTATGATACGAACTGCTTACGGTTTATGAAGATGAGGAAATGTTCAAAGGAAAAGGAGATTGACAAACTCATGGCTTTAATTTCTCTCTCATTCAAGAAAATCTACAAACCTACCAACAACAACCTTCGAACTTCATCAAACACCAGTCGAGCTAATCAAGATAATTCTCCAAGAATCAATAGAGGAACTAGGTATGATAATCAGAGGGCAGTCAATGATGCTAGGGCTAGGGAAAATGTAGGCACTCCGGTAGTGCAAAAGTCTGGGATTCAGTGTTACAACTCAATAGCAATGTGTGTGTATAAAGAGCCCATGTATAAAGCGGAATGTAGAAATAAATTAAAGAAAAAGGGATTTGCATAAGGTGAGTTTTGAAAGAAACTCATAGAAAAGATGAAAGGAAAATCCATGGAAACTAAGTTTGAAAAATCATCGGTTATTCGACAACCAAATGCTTTTAAAAGTCAAAGATAATCCATTTTAGGTAAACCAGCTATTTTTTCAGATTCTCTTGCAAAGAAAGATTTCTCAAAGTCAAAGACTGTTACCAAACGAAATGTGTCTAATGATTTTTCAAAACCAGTCACTGCACAGATTTTGCCTCAGATTATGTTGCCAATTGTCAAGAACACAAATGTGATTGCACCAGGATTGTATAAAGTGCACACAAAGCCTAATCAAACTAGAACACCTCAGTTGCATCAAGACATTAGGAAACCTAACAAATGCGTGTCTTTCTCTACAGGAGTAATTCCTAATACTAGAGTTAGAGACACATAGTTAAGAGCTATCATGTGGAGATTGAGTCATGTCTCTTAAACAATAGTCAATGGGAGAAGCAAAGAAAGTAGAAGCCATGTAGGAAGTTTAAGTTTTCAATAATCAAATGTCTGATAATGCCGTGTAATGACAATTTGATGCTAAGACCTCGAATGTTAAACTTTGGCTGTGTTACTTGTGGAATAGATGTGTGCTAAATGACAATCATGATTTGTCTGTTCTAATTAATTTAATGGCAAGTGAATTCTAGGCACATAGACAACCATGGCTGTGCCTGTTATACTAGAGAACCCCAAAGCAGGAATGTGAAAAAATCTGTTGCAAACATCCAGTAAGAAAACCGTTTTGCAACAGGAATCCACTGTCAAGAAATTTAGAAACACAACTAGGAAGATTTATGAGCAAGTTAGTAAGACATGCAGTTGGTGGTATCCCTAAGTTACCAGCATCCGGATACAATTGGAAACCTGGTCTCAAATAGGATTTTATTAACCCTAACCGTTTATGTATGGACCTCAGGAAATGCATCTAGAACTGCTAATATTTTAGAACATAAGACTCCTAGGTGTTCCACTGTGTCCAATACTCCATTGTCTTCTAATTCTTTTGCAGCTCGCAGAGATCATTCTATTCATCGTCGACTCTGGGTGCTCAAAGCACATGACCGAAAATCTCAAACTTCTAACTAATTTTGTGGATAAATTTATGGGAATGGTGAAGTTTGGAAATGATCAAATTGCACCAATTCTTGGCTATGGAGATCTGGTTCAAGGAACGATTACTATCAAAAGGGTTTATTACGTCGAAGGTCTTAATCATAATTTATTCTCCGTTGGTCAATTTTGTGATGCGGATTTGGAAGTTGCTTTTCGGAAGTCTACATGTTATATACGTAAATTGAAGGGAAATGATCTTCTCACAGGTTCTCGTGGCACATATTTGTATTCCATTTCTCTGAAAGACTCAACAACTCCCAATCCAATTTGCTTAATGTCTAAAGCAACATCGTCTCAAGCATGGTTATGGCATCGTCGTCCATCTTATTTAAACTTCGACACCATAAACTTGCTTTCAAAGAATAATATTGTGAATGGCCTTCCAAAGCTGAAATTCATCAAAGATCATCTGTGTTCTTTTTGTGAGTTGGGGAAAGCAAAAAGAAAGTCTTTTCACACTAAGACTACCCCGAGCTCAAAAAGACGGTTACAACTTCTACACATGGACTTATGTGGTCCAATGCGGGTAGAAAGCATTAATGGAAAGAAATATGTTCTCGTAATTGTTGATGACTACTCCAGATATACTTGGACTCACTTCTTGAGGGTCCCAAAGATGAAAAACACCTGGAGTTCTCATTGATTTCCTCACACTTGTCCAAAGAGGACTTCATGCTCAAGTTACAACAGTTCGAACTGACAATTTGCACGGAATTCTTAATTAAAAATTTCATGCATACTTTGCACAAAAGAGGAATCTGACACGCAACGTCAACTGCTCGAACACCTGAACAAAACGGCGCCTGTCGAAAGATGAACCGTCCTCTTGTTGGGCGTGCTCGAACAATGCTAAGCGCCGCTAAATTTCCTTTGTTCTTCTGGGCTGAAGCAATTGCAACAGCATGTTTTACTCAAAACGGTTTCTCTTGTAATTCACTCAACATGTGAAAACACCTTATCATATCATCAATGCCACGGAGGAAAACGTCAGGTCAAGTTCTTTCACATCTTTGGTTCTCTTTGCTTACATAGTCAAGATGGTGGGAAAAATCTTGATAAAATGAAAGGAAAAAGGTTCAGAGATGGTGAAAATCTTGATAAAATGAAGGAAAAAGGTGATGCATGTATTTTTGTTGGGTATTCTACTCAGTCAAAGGCTTACAGGGTATTTAACAAGAGAACAAGAATGATAGTTGAATCAATTCATGTTAACTTTGATGAATTGCCTCAAATGGCGTCAGATCACGTCAGTTCTGACCCCGGTCCACAATGTTCGTCGATGGGTATTGAACAAGACAGTTTAAGTCTCGGTCCACAAAGTCAAGAAAATGTTCCTCAAGTTGCTGAGACAGTAACAACGTCAAATGAGCTGGAATTGCTTTATAGTCCGATGTTCAGTGAATTACTCAATGGAACTTCTCATGTTGTGTCAAAGTCTTCCGCTGTACATGCTGCTGATAATCCCGATAAACGTCAACAACATAACACAACTCACACTTCTACAACAACCGATGTTGCAGATCCACCTCCATTGAACATTCATTCAACACATCAAACTCCAACTCAAGTACCAACTGTCACTGCACCTGAGAACATTATTCAAGCAGAAACAAATACAGAAAATGCATAATTTGACGAAGATGAATTTATCAACATCTTTAGTACACCGGTACAAGAACAAGGGGAGACATCGTCTCGTCATGTTGATTCATCAAACATGCATACTTTCTATCAACACCATCCTTCTGCACAACGTTGGACAAAAGATCATCCATTAGAACAAGTCATTGGAAATCCTTCTCAATCAGTTAGAACAAGACGTCAGCTAGAAACAGATGGCGAGATGTGTATGTTCGCACTCACCGTGAGTCGAACCAAACCAAAGAACATCAAAGAAGCCATGGCTGATTCTGCATGGATTGAATCAATGTAGGAAGAACTTCATCAGTTTGATCGATTAGATGTATGGGAATTAGTCGACAAACCACTCTGCAAAAATGTCATTAACTTAAAGTGGCTCTGGAAAAACAAACGTGATGAGGAAAATACTGTCATTCGCAACAAATCTCGTCTTGTGGCTAAGGGATATGCTCAAAAGGAAGGAATTGATTTCGAAGAGTCATTTGCACCAGTTGCTAGGTTGGAAGTTGTACGGCTGTTCATTGCGTATGCTGCACACAAATCATTTACAGTGTACCAAATGGACGTTAAAACATCATTTCTTTACAGACCTCTGAAGGAAGAAGTGTACGTAAACCAACCAGATGGATTTGTTGACCCATATCATCCTGACAAAGTTTACCGTCTCAAGAAAGCATTATATGGTCTCAAACAAGCACCAAGAGCGTGGTATGATGAACTCTCCAACTTCCTGGTATCCAACGGATTCTCAAAAGGTTCTATTGATCCAACTCTGTTCATAACTAAACATGGGGAAGACATATTGCTTGTGCAAATTTACGTTGATGACATAATTTTTGGTTCTACGAACCCAAAACTTTCAAAACGATTTGGAAAACTAATGCACAGCAAGTTTGATATGTCTATGATGGGGGAGCTGAAATTCTTTTTAGGAATTCAGATCCACCAATCCCCTCGTGGTATCTTTATAAACCAAGCTAAGTATGCTCAAGAGATACTTAAAAAGCATGGTATGACCTCATGTGATAGCATTGGTACACCAATGGCTACAAAACACCTTGATGCTGACTTGAGTGGTACTCCGGTCGACCAAACGAAATATCGTAGTATGGTCGGAGCACTCATGTACCTAACAGCAAGTAGACCAGATATTGTACATGCAACATGTTATTGTGCTCGCTATCAAGCGAAACCGACTGAGAAACATCTCACTGCGGTTAAACGGATCTTTCGGTACCTTAAAGACTCCATTAACATGGGTCTCTGGTATCCGAAGGACACCGGTTTCGAACTAACTGCTTTTTCAGATTCGGATCACGCGGGCTGTCTCGATTCACGTAAGAGCACATCTGGTGGCATACAATTTCTAGGTGGTGATAAGTTAGTCAGCTGGTCATCCAAAAAGCAGGACTGCACTTCAATGTCTTCAGCAGAAGCCGAGTATGTGTCTTTATCTGCGTGCTGCGCACAAGTTCTATGGTTGAGAACTCAGCTCACAGATTATGGCTTCCACTTTGATAAAATACCTATGTATTGTGACTCAAAGGCAGCCATAGCCATCTCGTGCAATCCAGTCCAGCATTCCCGTACCAAGCACATCGATGTCAGATATCACTTCATAAAGGAACAGGTTGAAAAGGGTATTGTTGAATTATTCTTTGTCGGAACTGAATACCAGTTAGCTGACTTGTTTACTAAAGCTTTATCGGAAGATAGGTTAAGCTCTTTCAGACAATCGGTATGAAGTTGGACTCCAGATGAACTGGAGGTATCTGGCAATTGAATCCTGCTTGATCCATCAAACAGACTTTGTAAATATTTTTATTCTCTCTTTATTTTTGATTTATAAAAAATTTTGAAAAAGAAAATACAAAAATATAAAACCAACAAAAAGAAAATAGAAAAATATAAAACCTAGAAAAACAAAATATAAAATCAGAAAAAATTTCAAAAAATACCAAAAAGAATCTTCTCGACATGTCTCTTGGAATCGATAACATTTACGTACCTAGAAATGTTGATTAACATCGACACGGGCGTGTAAATGAAGTTCGAGCGAGAGTTTCAAATGCTTTCAAAACATGTCATTTCTAAATTTTTCTAATGACTTATGTACATTTCAGTGCATAACTCGGTCCCGAATGTAATAGGGAAGTGTACGCTTCAGTGCGCTTACTCTAAAATAGAAGAGAAGTCTTCTATCATGTTTTTAAAATCGTTGAACACAATTTTTCAAAAAGAACTTTCAATGTCAAAATTGTCTACAATATAATTTGTGGTATTTTTCCATAAAAAGTGGTATTTGTTAAAATTGTGTGTTCAACACTCCCTTCCTCGAATAATTTTCAAAGAATTGTAGTACGTAGAATGTCATTTTATGTGAATCAATTTCTGAGGGGGAGCTTTTTAAAACAAAGCCTTTTAATGTGTTGGGTACATCTCATAAATGTCAATTTTATGTATCCAAACACATTTTGTGAAATAAAAATGTGGAAACTTATAATGTCAATTATTCATATACATTGTTCACTAAGGCATCTCACTCCGTCTTCAACATTTTGTGTTCATTAATCATTTTTCATTACCAATTCAAGTTTTAATAAATTATTGGTATCCCCACATAAACTGTTGAAGGGAGAGTTTCAAATGCTTTCAAAACATGTCATTTCTAAATTTTTCTTAATGACTTATGTACATTTCAGTGCATAACTCGATCCCGAATGTAATAGGGAAGTGTACGCTTTAGTACGCTTACTCTAAAAATAGAAGAGAAGTCTTCTATAATGTGTTTTTAAAAATCGTTGAACATAATTTTTCAAAAAGAACTTTCAATGTCAAATGGTCTACAATATAATTTGTGGTATTTTTCCATAAAAAATGGTATTTGTTAAAATTGTGTGTTCAACACTCCCTTCCTCGAATAAATTTCAAATGTGCGGTACTTACAATGTCATGTTACATGGATAATCTTATGAGGGGGAGTTTTTTTTCGAAAAACAATGCTTTAATGTTTTTTGATACTCTTCTTAAATGCTTTGTGTATTCAAAACATTAAAACTAATCTTAATAACAAATCTGGAATAATAATGTCTACTCAATAGATTAAATGTTATAAGATGATTAAGTGAATGAGCATAATTGTTTTAAGAATTCTACAATGTCAACTCACACTCTTTCAAAATTGTGTGCTCACCAATGCTAACCCTCAATTTTATATTCATTTTACAACTTGGTATCATTTTATTTTAATGTCAAACATATCATTTTATATTCATTTTACAACTTGGTATCATGATTGTTGACATTGAAGAAAGTCGTCATGGACCCAGTGATGCAATGCACAACTCTTCCTAGCCATTCGGGTTTCTCTCAAAAGAAACTTGTCTCATTTGTCACGGAGATACACACGTTATCTATTGACATCTCACTCCGAGATTGTTGATATTGAATAGGTGGCAGTCTGCTCCAGCCTCCGATTACTAAAACCAAAAGTGCACAAATCGAGTCTAGAGCCAAGAAGAGATCAAATTATAAATCTCATTAGGACACAATGTCAAAATACACTTGTTGAACACCATAAAGTTCACAAGTTGTAACAAAGAGTCCTACGCATTATCCTTGAGATCTTGCCAGAACATCCGAGTGATACCTAAGTATTCACAATGAAGATGGAAATCCTGCTTGAGCCAACATCAAACAAGCTCTTGGTAGGTGACTTGCAAGATTCTATATGAATCGAGCTTGTGATAACTGGATATCAATTTTGGTCCAGTAAATGAATTGACAACTTAATCAGAAAGATAGTAACTATCTGATTCACTCTTACCATGTTGTCTGCTTTGAGACGTTCCGGTAATGAGAACTAGCAAGCATGGTGAATCTAATACATCTGTGTTAGAAGATCCTACGCTTTGAGCTGGAAACCCTGTCAAGGAGATTCTTTTAATTTACTTGATCACAGGTATAGTATTTATACTATAAAATAGGAAATCAGAGGTTAATGCAACCGAACTAAAGATGAATGACAAAGTCATATTCATCTTTTATTGCTAACTATTTTATTTCAGGATTAGACGACGATGTTGCAGCCTCATTCCAGTGAAGTCAGATTCATAAACCACATGCTCATACTCAAGATTTCAAAGTCAATCATTCAACATCAAGATAGTTGATTCTAATCTTCCCCACCATCAAAGAGCCTCATAATCAAATAAAGAATCGGTAATTGGGGGAGATTGTTAGACTTATAATCATATATGTCAAACAAGAATGTAACAAGTATGAGTATGTTGGTCAAGAGCACAAGTTGATCAAGGAAGTCAAATCAAGATGATTCAAATCAAGGAGATGATGCAAGATAACGATCTCAAGAACTCAAAGTCAAAAAGATAAAGGTTCAAGATCAAGATCACAAAGCATGAATGAACAAAGCCATTACAAACAAGACAAGACCAAAACAAGGCAAAGCATAAACGTTAAAAGTCATATCTTCAACGTCAGAGGAGACTGTGATAAAACAAAGCAAACTCCTACAAGAATGTTATCAGTGGTACGGAGGAGTTTGAAGAAAGAGACCTCAACATTGGGGGAGAATGTTAGCCTTAATTATATTAAGTCAAACAAGAATGTTATCGGTCTTATAAAGTCAAATTAGGTCTTGTATTGTAATAGGCTAGTCGGGTTCAACGGGCTTAGATTGTAATCTAATATTGTTCGTGTTTCTGGCTTAAAGCCCAAGTTTAGCCAAGTCCGGTCCAAGTAGAAAAGCCCACACGCCAACTAGATGGTTAGGGGTATAAAAGAAACCCTCTCCTCACATGGAGAGGGTGTTGGTTACATTTGTTCACTTGTAACTCATCATTTTTCTCTCTAATATAATATTTCCTTCTTGTTTCTCTCTCTACTTTCTCTCTCTACATTCTAGCTTATTTTCTACTCATTCTTGCTTATTGGTATGGCTTATCTTGTGCAAGTCTCAATCATAACTGTATACGTTCAAGCAAGTCATCAAACGATAGATTGGGTTTGAAGAAAAGGGGTAGAAAGTAGAAGGAAGTCTCGATGATGAAATAAGTAGACGCCTTCGTGAAACCCACTTCAAACTCAAATAAGGGATACCAAATAAACTTCGTGATCACTTGACATTTGAATCCAAATCTTTAGCCGTTTTGACGTTTTAGTGAATCTTATTCGGATCGTTTTAGGATTAAGTGTTGTGTTTGCTTTGGTGTTCTTGTTTTGATTATTATATTCCCAAAATCGGTCATATGCCCAAAGTCGGTCACATGCCCACCTGATGCGCGGATCGACCAAACCGCCGCTTAGCAAACAGCCGCATAGCAAACCGTCGTATGACATTTTATCAAACCGCCGCCTCTAAGTTTGACCAAACCGCCGCCAAGTTTTCAAATGGGCAGCGGTTTGTTTAGGCAGTCCAAGAAAAAGAACAAACCGCCGGACCTGTAGTCAAACCGCCGTGGGTCAAACCGCCGTGGGTCAAACCGCCATCGTACAACCCGCCGTGTGTCAACCCGCCGTGGGTCAACCCGCCATGGGTCAAACCGCCGTCAGCCAACCCGCCGTCGGTCAAACCGCCTTTGACAGTTTCACCTAACCTTGGTAACCAAACCGCCGTCCGTACAGTACCTTTGTACTTTTCCCTAAAATTGCGGATCTGGTCCCCCTTTATGCCAAACCGCCACCACGAACACCATAACTTAAAAAACGGGAAAAAACTTAAAAATAAGCAAAACCAACTCTAATAAGCTTCTTATCCACAAGAATAAGCCATGAAACCTTAATACTAAGAAGCTAAAAGAGAGATAAACATGAAAGTACAAGCTGTTTCTAATCAAATAAGCCAAATCAAAACCATGAGCTAAATAAGCTCAAAATAAGCTGCAAACTCAGCTTATTACCACGAACACCATACAAAATAAGCAAAACACAAACACGAATTCCTTATGCAGCTTTGATACCAATTGTTCACCATAATATTTCACTAACAAAAGACATGATCCGGAGGTCGGGGAGGATAGAAATAATAAGTTGCCATTTTATTAGAGAGAGAAAGGAAAGAGTGTGTGTGTTTTCTAGAGAGAGAAACACCACACACTTATGAGACAAATGTTTATCCTCACCCCTCCATGGAAGTATGGAGGGGATATATATAGCCCGGGACACGATCTACTTACTACACTTGACATTTCTAGTCCCTGCGTGTCCGGCTAATGTAAACTAATGTAATTCCTTATTAGCCGACATATTTTAAGGCTAACAAAGTCGTTTTCATATAACATATCACTAAGGTAAAACTTATTAATAGGTCATGGCCAGGCACCATTGCACGTTAGTTAGTGATCATCTATTTTTAGCTACTATCATCTTTATTTGAGGTGAGTTCTCGTAGCCCCACTTTTTAAACTATTTTCCGTTAGGGGAAATGATACTGAAATCTATTTCAAACTGCCTTTACTTTTGTGCAAAACCTTTTATTCTTTGGACAATTCTATGTGCCTGTGATTGCGTATGTGAATGCTATGAGATCTATTTATGCAAAGTTCTACTTGGACTTCTGCTCAATACTACTCAACTGACTGTGTAGCTTCAGCTGGTAAGCGATAGGTTTGGAAATCTATAAGCGCGTAGACGACTATTGATTTGTTAATTGGATTTGGACTGCTATCGTATGATGTGTTGTTATGTTGGAAATCTAATTACTACTGCTTGCATTCTGCTTTCATATTGAACTATTGTCCACTATTAAATTCTAGCACATCAACTGGGTTTACCTCTAAACCTACGAGCTCACCAACTTTATGTTGACCTTTCGAGTATCATTTTCAGGTGTGATCAACATTTATTATTTGAAGGTATTGAAAATCAAAGATCTCCACTACCATGATGTTCTCTAAAGATAAGAGTTCCACTATTTAAGATTTGATTTTATGAAATATTGTAACCTAAATTTCTTGAAATCGAGTATGGTATAATCTTGTATTTTATGTGATGTCTCTGACACGTCGCACCTCGTGTTTCCGCTCTTAGCGGGGTGTGATAGAGGGGGTGAATACGGTCTTTTCGACTTCTTCAAAGTTTATAAAACTTCAAGTCTCAAAGAACCCGAGTGGTGAACAATCTACTCAACAACACAACCAATAAGTAGAGAGAGAGAGTGAGAGACCATGATATATATTGGTTTAGGATGGAGGGTTTATACCATTTGTACGTCCAGTCGTGAATCCATGACACCTATACTATTACTCTAGTATAATCCTTATGGTGGACTATAAAACGTATACAACTTCACTCCACCGATATGCACAAAGATCGGTGCTCACAAAGAAGAGCTACTCCCTATGGTATTCCGCCCTCGAAAACCACCCACAAGAACCCGTGATTTGACTTAACCACTAAGACCACAAAGAACTTCCTCCTTGGAAGTATCAAACCCCAAAAAAGATCAACACCCGATCTTAGCTTGACTATAAAGGTACAAGTCGTATTAAACCCATAAACAAAGAATGATAAATGATAGTTCAACCAAGCCATAAACTAACATAGTGACTCGATTCTAATAGAAGATGTATAGAGAAGAAGACCCTCGACACAACACACAAGTGTGGATTAAAGACATAATTGGTTTGATAATGAAGATAGTGTTTGATGTAAGTTTTCAATGTTAAACAGTATTCTAATGTAATTATGCTTAGACTAATTCTCTATTTTTGGATGTTTCGATTAATTAAAAGTTGGCGTTTAGGGTGTTTGGATTGAGTTATTCATATGAAAATATGTTGGGGGTATCTTTTAGAAATCTTATGGAACCGCAGTTGTCTATTAAAGTTCCCTTAATTTTAGTTTTTTTTGGTATTCGATTTCGGTATCAAGAACTGATGGACCCGAACCGACATATTCAAAATCTAAGATTTTACCGTAATCTTGAAACCGGAACCATCGGGTCTGCGGTTCAGTTCTTCATGATTCTAGTTCAGTTCTTTTCTTCTTCTGCTCATCCTTATGCATACCTTATAAAACCTTTTTGCAGTATTAAAATATTTGATAATTTCTTGATGAGAAATTCTATTTCTCCCTACTAGTTACTCCTACTTTTATTCCTACGCACAGGATTCTGACAAGTGTCAGAATAAACGGTTTTTACAAAAAGTGTCATACATAAGGAATAAAGTCAAAAAACTATCTTTGCATGTAATCTTTTTCATTTCTACATAAATGTACGATTTTTATAGTAACTGAATTCAAAAAAGCCTCCGCGCATCACATTTTATCGCGTCTTATCATGTTTTTTCGCGTCTTATCATGTTTTTTCACTCCTCGTCTCACATCAAGCCTTGGTCTATTGCGTGGCGTGGAGGTCAAGCCTCGCACCTTTATGAGGCATTTGCGGCGTCATGATGCGCCTTTTAAAACCATGATATATACATTAGCTCAAGTCTACGTCACTTGGGTTAAAATAGAAAATTTTCTAAATAATCCCTATACTACATATAAAGTTATGCTAATTACCCAATAATTTTCAATTTAACATTTTTTATTACAAACATCTTTATATAACACTTTTACCTATCAAATTTCCGGTATATATTTTGAAATTTTCGGCTACAAAATTATCAATAAAAAGTTTTTAAAATCATACTGAAATGACACAATATCGCAATTCTTTCAATTCTCGCATGATTTATAAATATATGAAAATTTTCTTTTTCAGATTAAAATCAAAAAGTATAACATTACAATACTTTTCCGATAAAGTCTCTAAAGTCTGAGAACTTTCGATTTATTTTCACATAAAAATTTCATAATTTTAAACCTGGCCGTAACAACACACGAGCTATTTTTTTAAAGAGTGTTTAATCTGAAATAACAAATTTCGGCCAATCTATATTTTTCCTTAAAACTGCAACTACACGATATCTAAAATATACTCGTTATTTGTACATTTAAAAATTTTCTTTTTAGAAATTTTACAATGGTGTGAACTTTTGTTATCGAAATCAATGCATTATAGAAAAAATAGCTTGAGTTATTTTCTGGATCACGAACACATAAGTCGTCTTGCTTTTTGTTTAATTAAATCATTGTATTATTTTTATACATTTTGTCATCGTATTATAAAAACATGCTAATAAAGTTATTGTGCTACCAAAATGTACTAAGTCACTGTACTTTGTGCTTTTGTTCACTTGAGTGAATGAGCTATTTTTTGCTAAAAAAAGAATGAGCTATTTTTACGGTTTTATAAAAGAAACTTTTAGTTCATTTTAGTAACCAAATACTTTATATCAACTAATTACTTTTTTAACAATGTCCAATCACAAGTCTATTAGTCGATATATTTTTATAGAGTTATTATTCATTGTATTATTTGTATTAGGCCCAGTTTATGTGTTTCAGGCCTAGCCTATGTGGCATTCTAGAATAGTCATGTATTATGTTATATTCGGTGGTTTTGAAATGAATAATCAAGGAAAACTAATTAACCTTCCAATATGGTATCACATCCTTTTTTCTCCTAAAAAATCTCCTCCTACGCGTCTCTTTTCCAACGAACCCTAAATCCCTCCACCTCTCCAATCGGCATCCATGGCCGTCGAAGATGACAACCCTCCCCCTCCTCCAGTCACCACCACTACTGCCGATAAACTCATCCCTTTTAGCATATCAAACAAGGTCCCCATTAAATTAGACCTTGAAAAACATAATTACAACTCTTGGAGTTCTTTCTTTCTCATACATCTTGGAAGCCTCGGTCTTAAACCTCATGTAGAAGAACAAGTGTCGTCTACTAATCCCGAATGGAGCAAGCTTGATGATCTCATCAAGATGTGGATTCTTGGTTCTCTTTGTGACTCTCTTTAAGAACAAGTTGTCACCACATCCGGTAATGCCAAAGCCTTATGAGACCATTTAAAGGATCTTTTTCATGACAACAAAGATGCTAGGGCGATAAACCTTGATAATGAACTCCGTTCTATCAAGATCGGGAAGATGTCTATCAATGACTATTGCACCAAGATCAAATCCATGGCACATAGACTTAAAAACCTAGGTTGCATTGTAAGTAAGAAGAACTTGGTGATCTACACGGTTAATGGGCTTGACTCTCGGTTTGCTACACTTGTCGAAATCATTCGGCATCGTGAAACCTTACCTACTTTTGAAACCATTCGTAACATGCTTCTCTTGAAGAAATCTTTATTCAATGATCACGCTGATGCTTCTACCACGTTTGAAAGTAGTTCTTCGTCCCCAACTATTCTCATGGCATCCACTCCATCCGACGCCAAAGGTAACCCTAGCACTCAATCCAAACCTCAAAATCTTCCTCAATTATGCAATCATTTTAATAAAGGAATTTGTAAGTTTGGGGACCGTTGCAAATTTATCGATGATCACTGAATTAGGGTAGGGTTAACACCTAGAACCAACAATAATCGAGCCATTGTTACTGCTCCTCAAGGTTCATGGGGGTTTGTTACTAGCCAATCCACGTTTGGTATTCATCAGGCTCGGAAGGCCCAACAATCGGACCATCACATTCCTTCTCCATACCAGCCCACACCTGTTGCCTTTGTCACCCCAACAAACAGCCCATCACAGGCCCAGAAGCTTAGTTACCAACATCCGCAGCCTATTTTGTCGGCCCAACAGCCGGTTGTTTACCCGGCCTAACAGCAGCTGCACCATGGTCAGTCCATACCACAGCCCAACGGTCATGGCATACTCGACGCGGTTCCCGCTTTCTATCTGTCACAGCCCACTTCCTTACCTAGTGCATTTAGCACCATGACGTTACAAGACCCTACTTGGAACATGGACACAGGTGACACTTCTCATTTAATTTCTAATGCTAGTAACTTAAGTCCTGTTTTTAATAAACGCTTCTTTCCATCTATACATGTTGGTGACGGTAAGTCTATTCCCGTTACTAACACTACCATAGCATTATTCCATGTCCTCATCGCCCATTACACCTTCATAATGTACTTGTCACTCCTAACATCATTAAAAACCTTATTTTTGTTTGTCAATTTACTAGGGATAATAATTGCAATATTGAATTTGACGCATTTGGTTTTATGTGAAGGATTTCTTGACTCGCCATATCCTCTTTCGATGTGATAACTCGGGCAATCTCTATCCAGTAACCAAGCCATCAACTCTACCTGCTGCTTTTATGTCTACTAGTTCCTCCACATAGCACCAACGCCTCGGTCACCCCGAGGATAAAGTGCTTTGTTCTCTTACTTCTCGTCATTTTATTTATTGTAATAAGGAGAAGTCTACACATGTTTGCCATGCTTGTTAACTTGATAAGCATATGAAGCTTCCTTTTCATAGTTCGAATTCTATTGTTAAACAGTGTTTTGAAATTATTCATTCCGATCTGTGGACTTCTTCTATTGTTAGTTCAAGTGGCCTCAAATATTATGTTCTTTTTCTTAATCATTTTTCTTACTATGTATGGATATATCCTCTCAAGCATAAATCAGACATGTTCAATAAATTTTTGCATTTTCGTAATTACGTTAAAAATCAGTTTAAAAGTGAAATAAAGAGTTTCCAATGTGATCATGGTGGCGAGTTCGACATTAACCAACTCCACATACTCTTTTCTAACCACGGCATACAACTTCATTTTTCTTGCCCTAAAACCTCTCTACAAAATGATAGAGCCTAACAAATGATACTCACAATAAATAATATCATTCGCACCCTCTTCCTTCAAGCTCACCAACCCCCGTCCTTTTGGGTTGAGGCCCTTCACATGGCAACCTACCTTCTTAACCTTCTCCCTTCTACCACAATTAACAACGAAATCCCTTTTACCACACTGTTTCAAAAAGAACTCGACTACTCTCGTCTATGCACCTTTGGATGCCTTTGTTACCCTCACCTTCATTTACCTCACAAACTAGCACCACGTGCCACCCCTTGTATATTTTTAGGCTTTCTCGCCTATCGCCGCGGTTAACGTTGCCTTAGCCTCAAAACCAAAAAGATTATTCTCTCTCGACATGTTACCTTTGATGAAACTCAATTTCCATACGAATCCATGACACCATCCTCTCATCATATCAATTTCTCGAACCTACACCCTCATCCTCCTACTTCACCAAGTCCTCCTCGACTCTGATACCTAAATCCATGTCCCACATCCCACGTCCACATAATTCTTCTACCACCACATCGGGTCACATTGAGCCCAATACTCCCTTACCCACCATCGACTCATCTCACATCTCCAACCAATCCCAATTTGCCAAATCCTATTAGCCCATTAACCACTATACCACTGCCCCTAATACACCTTTCCTAAACAGCCCAGTTTCGTAAACCCACCAACCGCCAACACCCCCTAACACAACACCAATCTCAGGGTTCTCCTAATCGAAATAACCTCGAACCTGCTCGAACTCATACCATGGGTCTCAATCTGGTATTGTTAAACCCATCGATCGTTTATCTCTTCATATCTCATCTATATCTCTTATTCCTAAATCTCTGTTTCTTGCTCTAAATGACCCTAATTGGAGTAATGCTATGAATGACGAATATAATGTGTTAGTTAAAAATGGTACTTGGGTTCTTGTTTCGAGGCCTTTGAATGTCAACTTGGTTCGATCTATGTGGTTATTCAAGAATAAGTTTCACGCTGACGGTATATTAAGTTGTTATAAGGCTCGAATTGTTGCTAACGGTAGTAGTCAGCAACTCAGTGTTGACTTCGATGAGACATTTAGTCCGGTTGTTAAGTCGGCCACCATTCGTATGGTTTTAGCCTTGCTGTGTCTCGACAGTGGCCTATTCATCAACTTGATGTTAAGAATTCATTTCTTAACAGTGATTTATTTGAGACCGTGTACATACAGCAACCTCTTGGTTTTGTTTACTCTTTCGATCCTTATCATGTTTGTCTTTTGCAGAGATATTTGTATGGTCTGAAACAAGCACCTCGTGCTTGGTTTTAGCGTTTTGCAGGTTATGCCACTCGGGCTCGATTTTCTCATAGTCGCTGTGATTCTTCGCTGTTTATATATACACAAGGCTCACAGGTTTCTTATTTACTTATATATGTGGATGATATTATTCTTACAGCTTCCTCTCCAGTTCTACTTTAGCAGATTATAGACTCTTTACATAAAGAGTTTGACATGACAGATCTCGAGGCACTTAATTATTTTCTAGGCATATCTGCTGTTCGTTATTCTACAGGCTTATTTTTGTCTCAGAAGAAGTATGCTCTTTATCTTCTTGAGCGTGCTCATATGGTTTATTGTAACCCTTCTCGAATGCTAATTGACACTGACACTAAACTGGGTCCGGATGGTGTTCCTGTTTAGGATCACTTTATATCGCAGCCTTGAAGGGGGATATAGTATCTCACCTTTACTTGCCTAGATTTGTCTTATGCGGTCCAGCAAATTTGTCTCTATATGCACGATCCAAGGGAGCCACATTTTGGTGCTCTCAAACGTATCATGCATTATGTTAAGGGCATGCTGGACTTTGTATGCTTCTGCTACTACATTTTTGTTGGTTATACTGATGCTGATTGGGCGGGTTGGCCCTCTACTCGCAGGTCTACTTTAGGTTATTGTGTCTTTTTAGGTGATAATCTTCTGTTGTGGTCCTCTAAACGATAACACACTATCTCCCGATCTAGTACCAAAGCAGAATACCAGGGCATTGCTAACGTTGTCGCTAAAACTACATGGGTTGTAACCTTATTTTTGAGTTACATTCTCATCTTTTAACTGCCACTCTGGTTTACTGTAATAACGTTAGTGCGGTTTATATGTTTGCCAACCCTGTTCAACATCAACGGACGAAACATATTGAGATTGATATTCATTTCATCCGTGATATGGTTACAAATGGTCATGTTAGAGTTCTTCATGTTCCGTCTCATTTTTAGTATGCCGATATCTTCACCAAAGGCCTTCCATCAACTTTGTTTGAAGACTTTCGCTCCAGTTTAAGCGTTCGTCCTCCTCCCGCTCAAACGGCGAGGGCGTATTAGTCGATATATTTTTATAGAGTTATTATTCATTGTATTATTTGTATTAGGCCTAGTTTATGTGTTTCGGGCCTAGCCCATGTGGCATTCTAGAATACTTCTATATTATGTTATATTCGGTGGTTTTGAAATGAATAATCAAGGAAAACTAATTAACCTTCCAATAATGTCATGTCATAAAATGTCAATGTTAACTTATTTTTACAAACTACTATATAAGGTTATGCACTATGGGTCGATCGACCCTCTTAGTCGGCGGACATCCTCATCCCCAGATAGGGATCTATGAGAAGTAGGTAAGGTCTAGGAGATAGGATCAGGTTGTATCTTAGGTTGTTCTTCACTTGGTAAGGAGGAGAGGGTTATGGGGGGGATCAAATGGTCCTCTCTAAACATCACCCTCATCCTCTGTTTGTTGAACCAACATGGAATCAAATAAAGGTGTAACTTTCCCTGAAAAATTCTTACCCTTTTTAACCATAAATGTCAAGACCTTTTTAGTTTGGGTTGGGACTAGAAAGTGGTCTAAGGGATAGGTACATCTTTTAACTGATGGCTCAAGAAAGATTTGTATAAAATCTTAGATACATTACAAACATGTTAGGGATTTTGTATAACAGACGTAAATATGTGAGTGTATTGTTAGTTATTCTGCGAGTTACATAGTTTAGTACTGGTAAAGGATTATCGTAGTTAGTATCGTGTAGTTGTTAAATAGTTAAATACTGCTTTATGTAATAGATAAGTCTGTTTACCCCCAAAAAATTAAGTTAGAAGTTAAAAATATGCATGATATGATCTTAGAAAATGATATGGCATTATTCTTAATACTCTTTATAATGAAGCCCATTAGAGGGTTTCTCTTTATCTAGAAAAGGAACCCAAAAAAAAAAAAGGCATATTTAGGTAGATATAGTTCTACACAACTCATAGAGTTCAAATAGTAATCATCAAAATATGTAATCTGTAACCTAGGTAGAATTTCGTCAAAGTTAAATATAAAGTTCTTTTGTGATATTTCAATAGTATTTCTTAGCTTTAGCATTCTTGATTTAGATTCTCATAATCCCAATTGGTTTACTCAGTGTTCATTATTGTTACATTAAATTATCTAATGGAGGCAAACTCTTTGCAAGATGAAGGTTAAGATCTATTCAGTAAATCGATCCAACAAGTGGTATCAGAGCTTGTGTGGAAACTCTGAATAAGAAGAACTCAACTGTAAGATAGCAGAACAAGATATTCCTCCACCCACAATTACAGCAATGAAGATCCCTATCATCAGGAAAGGAGAGTACGATATTTGGAGCATGAGAATGTGATAATATATCTATCATACAGACCATAATTTATGAGATGTTATTGTCAATGAAGATCTAGAAGAAGAGTCTGTCCTGCAACCATCAACTGGAGAAAACATCTGCCCCCCGCCTGCTCCTAAGTACATGTAAACAACTTGGCTGCTAAGAAGAAATCAAGAAAGCAGTTAAAAGCACTTACTTTTACAATTACACTGATGAATATCTCCGCAAGTTCACAATGTTGCTGGATGCTAAATCTCTCTAGTAGGCAATCAAATCGAGTTTGGTGGTTATGTAGAATCAAGAGGGGAGATGCAAAAAATGTTTCTAAAACATCAATATTGAAAAAATTTTCTACTTGGATCAAATGAAAAAGCTTGGACAAAGCTTATGATAGATTCCAAAAACTGATAAGTCAATGGAGGTTCATGGTGCTCCAATATCAAAGGAAGATATCAAACCGAGAAGTTCTTAAAGTCTTTATTTTTATTAATTCCTTCTTTCCTAGGCATCAGATTGCTCCTCATCATGAGAAAGACGCCAGGACATTGATTGAGGATTCGATATTGATAGACCTTTACAACAATCTGAGGTTTATGAAGATGAATTGAAAAGGTCATCAGTTCCACCAACTCAGCTTCCTTGGATAGAGGACTTTGTGGCTTTTGCGTCATCCGGAGCGTGGAAGCATACGGGGCAGTGACACGAGGATGAATGATAGGAGTACGTGGGTGGCCGCGTTAAAGATTGTTGGAGTTCGGTACTGGACTGTGTTGGATAGTAGTAATCAGTTCCAGTGCTACTCTATGTGATCTCACATGATGTCTATCTACTTCATTCGCTCTTCTGCCACATACCATACAACTCTGATGTGTCTCTCACTGAAATGAGATATTCATTAGAGACAGATTGTAACATGCGGAAATGAAGCTCATGGTAGGAATTGAGATTTTACTCTACCGTATCGCGTAACTGGCAGGTGGCTTAAAAAAACTGAATATTATAAAATGCATATCAAAAAATAAAAAAAATGTACAAGAATCTAAAAATTAAAAAAAAAAAAAATTAAAAAAAATATAAAATAAAACTATGTGTAAAAAAAAAAATTCCAAATGTCTAAAATAAAAAACAACTAACTTTAAAAGAAATGAAAAAAAAAATGAAAAAAAAAAAAAAAACAAAGAGCGCACTTAATAAAAATAAAAAATAAATAATAAATAAGCGCAATAAAATAAAAAACTAAAAAAAAATAACAAAAAAAAAAACATCACATAATAAATTATTGTAAAAATAGTAAGGAGACCAATAAAAAAAAAAAAAAAAAAAACAAAATACTAAAAATAAAAATTATTTAAAAAAAAAATTAAAAAAATATCTCTCTGAAATAAATATATATAAAAAAAAGGAATAAAAAATAAAAGTAAATAAAATAAAAAAAAATAAAACTATAACCTATAGAACTAATTAAATAAAAAAATATAAAAAAAAAAAACTTGAGAAAAATAAATACTGATAAAAATAATAAAAAAAATTAAACAAAATAAAAAAAATAAAACTTGAAAGAATATAAAAAAAAATTAGCAGCTAAATAATTCAAATAAAAAAAAATAAAAAAAACAAAAAAAAATAAAATTAATAAAACAATAAATAAAATTCAAAATATTAAACAATAAAAAAAAAAAAATATACAATATGACAAATTCATAAAATAAACAAAAAAAAAAATAAGTTAAAAATAAAATATAAATAAAATCAAAAAAAAAATAATTCCAAATAAAAAAAAAAATCTAGAAATAAAAAAAAAAGAATATAAAAAAAAAAAAAAATCTAAAAAATACTCAAAAAAAACTAAACAATAGCAATAAAAAAATTATATATAAAAACACAAAAATAAGAAAAAAAAATACATAAAAAAACAAAATTATAAATAGAAAAATCAAAAGAAAAATATAAAATAAAAAAACTACGAAAATATCTTAAAGAAAATAAAAAAAAAAAAAAATATCAAATCATATAAAATAAAGAATAAAAAAAATAACAAAAAAAAAAAAAAGAAAATAAAATAAGAGAAAAATAAAAATTTAAACTTAATACGTAAACAAAATAACTAAAAAAGCACGAAAAATTAATAAATAAATAAAGCGAGCGTCCTATATAATAAATTAAAAAAAAAAAAACAAAAAAAACAAAAAAAATTTTTAAAAAAAAAAAAAAAAATACAATAAAAGCAAAAAAAAAAAAAAAAATAAAATGTCAGTAAAAAAAGAAAAAAAAAAAAAAAAACTAAAAAAAAAAATCTAGCTAAAAATACTAGATTATATATTAAAAAATCAATCTAATATACTAAACTATAAAAAAAAATATAAAAAAAAATAAAAAATTTAATCATTAAAAAAATAATAAAAAATCTCAAAAAAATTTAATAAAAAATAATATAAAAAACTAGATAAAGAAATAAAAAAAAAACTAAAACAAAAAAAAAAAACAAAAAAAATACTATAAAAACAAAGTCCATAATATCCTAAAAAAAAAGAAAAAAAAAAATATACAAAATGTTGCAAAACCTTATAATGTCATTAAATAAAAAGAAACCTCAAAAAAAAATAACTAAAAAAAATTAATAAAAAAATAAAAATAAAATACAATTAAAGAGAACCTAAATTAAATCTAAAAATTTAAAAAAAATAAGCTAAAAAAAAAAAAAAAAAAATATAAAAAAAAAATACAAATTGAAAAAATAAAAAAAAAAAAAAAAAAAAAAAAAAAAAAAATTAAAAAAGTAAAAAAAAAACATAGATAAAACAAATAGTAAAAATATAGTATAAAAGTCAAAAAATATAAAAAAAAAATTAAAAGCTAGTCTAACAGAATGCCCACATACAAAAACAATAAAAAAAAACAAAAAAATAAAATCGAATACACTTACATAATCATAAAAAATTCATAAAAAAAGTAAAAAAAAAAAATAAAATAAAAAGAAAAAAAACAAAAAATAAAAAAAAAAATCTAAACTAAATAAAACAAAAAAAATAACCATATATCCAAATAAAAAAAAAAGTTAAATGCAATTAATTAAATAAAAAAAAATTTATATAAAAAGAAAAAAGAATTTGACCAAAAAAAGAAAACTAAAACCTAAATAAAAAAAGCTAAAAAAAAATAAAAAACTTAAATAATTAAACTATATATAACGATAAATTACGCGTAAAATAAACAAATTTTCAAAAAAAAAGAGCAAAAACAAAATCATAAAATAACACAAAAATAAAAAAACAAAAAACCTATAGACAAACAAAAAAATACTAAAATAGTATATAGAATAAACTAAAATAAAAAAAAATAAGAATAAGCAAAAAAAACAAAAAAAAAAAAATAAATTTAAATAAAATTAAACAATATACTAATAAAATAAAAAAAAAAAAAAAAAATAATCATAGAGACAAAAATAAAATAAAAAATACAAAAAAATCATTAAATTAAAAAGTAAATAATAAAAAAAAAAAAAAAAGATAAATTCATAGCTAAAAAAAAAAAAAAAGAAATAAAAATAAAAATAACAAAAATGACAAAAAAATGACTATACAAAAAAAAAATACAAATAAATAACAATAGTCTAAAAAAAAAAAAATCTTAAAAATTGAGCGAAGGGCTAAAAAATTCTAAAATTAGCCTAATAAATATTACAAAAATAAAAAAAACTTAAAAATAAAAAAAAAAATTAAAAAAATAATTATTAAAAACTTTTAAAATTTTATATATTAATATAATTAAAAAAATATTATATGCTAACCAATGAAAAAAAATAAAATCAATAATATAGAAAAAATATTATAAACTAAAAAAAAAAAAAGAAAAAAATATAATCTCTAAAATACTCTATTATTAAATAAAAAAAAAAAGAAAATAAAAAAATATAAAAAAAACAAAAATCTTAAAAATAAAAATGAAGAAAAAAAGACAACAATCATCTCAATTAAAAAAACCGTAAAATTAAAATTAAAAAAAATTAAATAAAAAATCTACAAATAAAAAAAAAATAAAGATTAAAGAAAGAAACAAAATAAAAAAAATTAAAAAAAAAAAAACATAGTAAAAAATAAATACAAAACGAAAAGCAAAAAAAATATAAACTAATATACAAAAATAACATTATAAAAAATAAAAAACTAACAAATAAAAAAAAACTTTATTAAAAACTACAAAAAAGAGAATAAAAAAGATATACAAATAAAAAAATATAATACGCCAATATAAAAGAATCAAACTAAAAAAAAAATAAACTTAAACTAAAAAAAAAATACAATAATAAAAAAGATAACTGAAAAAATAAATAGCGCTAAAAAAAAAAAATAAAAAGACTAAAAAAAAAAAAAAATTAAAAAAAATGTAAAAATAATAAAATACACACATAAAAAAAAGTAATTAAAAAAAATAACTAAATCTAAAATTAAAAAAAAATAAGTAGTTATAAAGACTAAAAAATGCTTAAAAAAAATAAAAAAAATAAAAATAAATACATAAACACAAAACATAAAATAATAAGACTTAAAAAATAAAATCAAAAAAAAATAGAGCATAAAAAATAAAAAATAAAACAAAAAAAATATACAAATATATTAAAAAAAAAAAAAAAAATAGAAAAAAAATCTGATGTTAAAAAAAATTAATAAAAATAATAAATATATTAAAAATGAAAAAATATTTAAAAATAAGCATCTGTAAATTTAAAAAAAAAAATAACCGAATCACTAACAAATAAAAAA
This sequence comes from Tanacetum coccineum, assembly GCA_026074375.1. Classification (NCBI taxonomy): domain Eukaryota; kingdom Viridiplantae; phylum Streptophyta; class Magnoliopsida; order Asterales; family Asteraceae; genus Tanacetum; species Tanacetum coccineum. The sequence goes on from BQNB010008152.1 coordinate 47,321, forward strand.
AAAATAGAGATAGTAATTAAATATCACTATAAATAAAAATAAAAGTGTAAATAAAAAATATTATAAAAAATTCATTAAATTAACACACAAAATAAAAAAACTAAAGTAAAGTAGGACTATAAAAACATAAAAATTAATAATGCTAAAAAATCATAAAAAAAAAAAGAATTAGCTTAATAAAAAAAAAAAATGTGCAATAAATAAGTAGTTAAAAAAGAAAAAAATTTTTAATTAAAATGACAAAATAAAAAAATAACTAAGGAGCTAGAATTCAAAATCTCTATAGACTAAAGATAATAAAATCATAATAAAAAAATAGTACAAAAAAAAAACAACAAAAAGTAAAAATATACAAAAAAAAGTACATTACATAAAAATAACTATAAAAACAGAACACATAATAAAAAATATATTAAAAATCAAAAAAAATAAAATAAAAAATTAATTTAAATAAATCTAAATCAAACAACATATAAAAATAACTCTAAATTAATTAAAAACAAAAAAGAAGCAAAAAAAAAAATAAAAAAATAATCTAATCAAAAAAAGTGAATTTAAGAAAAAAAATGAAAATATCTCTAAAAATAACAATAAATAAAAAATACTTTAAATACTTTAATAAAAAAAATTTAAAAGAGATCTAAAAAATAAAAATGAATACAAACAAATAGAAAAAACATAAAAAAAAACATCTATCATTTACTAAAATTACTAAATACATTAAAAAATCGCTAAATAAAATAAACAAAATTACAGTAACCATCAATAAAATTAAAAAAATAAATAGAAAAATAAAATATAACAAATTCTATTTTTAAAAAACAAAGTATTAAAAAACAAAAAAAAAAAAATAAAAAAAAAAATAATAAATAAAACTAAAAAATACTTGAAACAAAAAAAAAAAAAAAAAACTAATTACAAAAGAAAAAAGATAAGAAATAATAAATAAAGAAAAATCAAAAACAAAAAGATAAAACACAAGAAAAAAAAAAACAGCAAAATACGAACCTTAAAAAATAAGATGCGCTAAAAAAAAAAAAAGAGCGAGAACTATTAAAGAAAAAAAAAAAAACAAATAAAAAAAAAAAAAAAAATAATAAATCTAAATATACAAAAAATAATAATGCACAAAAAAACAAAAAAAAAAAAATTAAAAAAAAAAAAACAAAAAAATACGCATACAACAAATAAAACTTAATCAATAACAAAAAAAGATAACTACTTCAATAAAAAATAAAAAAGATAATTAAATAAAAAAAAAAAGACAAAATAATAAAGTTACATAAAAAAAATATAAATAATATCAAAAGTAACAAAAACATAAAAAAAAATATAAAAAAATAATGAAATACTATAAAAAAAAAAAAATATAAAATATATAAAAAATAAAAAAAATACTAAAAAAAAAAAAAAAGACACAATAAAAAAAAAAAAATTAAAAAATAAAAATAAATAAAAAAAAAAATTTAAATATAAGGAAAAAAAAATAAAATCTAATAAAAAATGCTTAAAAATACTAAAAAAAAAAAAAAAAAAAAATACTAAAAAAAAATAAAATAAGAAAAAAGAAGAAGAAACTAAAATAATAAAAAAAAAAAAAAATAAAATCAAAAAAAAAAAAAAAAAAAATAAAGTCTCAATAAAAAATGTAAAAAAAAAAAATGACATAATAAAACAAAAAAAATAGACAAAAAAAAAAATAAAATTAAAATAATCACTGATAAAAATAAAAAAATAATAGAGCTTCCTATCACAAAATATAAATAAATAAAATAAAAAAATTTATATCAAAAAAAAATACAATTAAAATAAATAAAAAATAAAATAAAGAAACTCAATAAAATATAAAAAAAGAATCAGCGGCGATATAACTAAAATAAAAGAAAAAATTCGTATAAAAAAAATAGCTATCTAAATGAAAAAAAAACTATGCTATATAAAATATATAAAAATATAAATAAACTAATAAAACAACATTTACTAAAAAAAACTATTAAATATATTAAAAAAAAATACAAAAAAAATTAAAGATAAAAAAAAAAAAAAAAAAAAAAAAAATAAATAAAAAAGAAACAAATATAAAAAAAAAATAAAAAAAAAAAAAAATAAACATTAATCAACAAAAAAAAAAAATAAAGATAAAATATATAAAAGATCAAAAGAAAAAACCGCAAGAAATAAAAAAAAATATAACATATCAAAAAAAATTAAAAAAAAAAAGAATTAAAAATAGAGCTAAATAAACTAAAAAAAATAAACAAAAAAATAAAAAAAAAAAAAAAAAAAAAAATAAAAAATTGAATGAAAAAATAAATAAGAAAAAAATAATCCCCCTAAAAAGGTCTAAAGTAAATAAATAATAAAATAAATAAAAAAAAAATAAAAAAAATAAAAATAAAAAAAAAAAAACAAAATAAAAAAAAAATAATAAATAAAAAAATAAAATAAAAGCACTAAAAGTATACAAATACAAAATAAATATTTCAAAAAATAAAAAAAAAAAAAAAAAAAAAAAAAATGCTAAAAAAAAAAAAAAAAAAAAAAAAAAAAAAATATAAAAAAAAAACAAACAAAAAAAAAAAAGCTACGCGTAAAAAAACTTACTTTTATAAATAGCAAAAAAAAAAAAAACAAATCAAACATGAAATAACAAAAAAATCTCACAAATTAATAATATATTAAAACATAACAAAAAAAAACTAAAAAAAAATTAATAAATTAAATCATACAAAACTAAGTCATACAAAAATTAAAAACTTAAAAAAAATAAAAAAACTAAAATAAAAACCAATAAACAAATACCAAATAAAATAATAAAAAAATATATCTCAAAAAATAAACTACAAAATTAAAAAGTCAAAAAAACATAATTTAAAGTAAAATTAAAATATAACTAAAGAGATAATATATAAAAAAAAAAAATATAAAAAGAAACACTCTAAAAAAAAAAAAAAAAAAAAAAAATCAACATGAACATAAAATACAAAATAAAAAAATTGCTACAAAAAATATATAAAAAATAAAAATAAACAAAAAAAAAATCAAAACATCTAAAAAAAAAAAATAAAAAAAAAATACGTTATAAAAAATATAAATACAAAAAAACAATGCTTTTAAAATAAATTATAAATTACTTAATTTAAAAAATTAAAAAAATTGAAAATAATAAAAACATATTATAAAATTTTAATTACAAGATAAAAAAAAAAAAATAAAAATACAACAAAAATTAAAAAGAAAAATTAAAACATAAATATAACAATAAAATGAACCAAACAAAATAAATAAAAAATATAAAAAAATAAAATCCGTAAAAAAGACAAAAAACAAAAAAAAAAAAAATCAACATAAAAATTAAAAAATAATAAAGAAGATATCGCAATCTTAACAAAAAAACTTAAAATAATATATTCTTGAAAAATGAAAAAAAAAAATTATAAACTAAATAAAAAAATAAAATAACATATCAAAAAAAAAAATTAAAAAAAAAAATAAAAAGAATATAAAAAATAAAAGTAACAAAACATAAATAAAGATAGCTAAAAAAAAAAAAAATAAAAAAAAAAATAAAAATATTAAATTAATAACAATAAAAAAAGAATAAAAAAGATAAAAAAAAAAAAATACAACTAAAAAATAAATATACAAAACAAAGTACATAAAAAATCAAGAAAAAAGATTAAAAAATGAAAAAATAAACCTTACAAACAATGTAATATTACGGCAAAAAAAAATTTAATTGTATAAATCGAACTAAAAATTAAGAAAGTTGAAAAAAATAAAAAAATACAATAATTTAGCAAATCAACAAAACTAAAACGATCAAAAAAAGAGAAGCGCACCAAAAAAGAAAATAAATAAAAACAAAAAAATCTAAAGATTGTAAAAAAAAGATACAAAAACAAAAGCAAAAAATAAAAAAGTAGAATAAAAAGCTACTATATTAATCTATAAAAAATATGACGCGCACTTAAATACACAATAAAAAAATAATATATTTAAAATGAAGATGAATATTAAAAGAATTAAAAATAATAAAAAATAAATCATAAAAATATAAAAATTTTCTATAAAAATATCTGGAGCATTTGCATATAAAATAACTCTATTTATTAGTAAATTATAAATCTAAAAACACTACAAGTAAAAAATAAAAACATTATAAAAGCAGAAAAAAAAATATAAAAAATAAAAATATAGCAACATTTATAATAAAAAACCCTTATAACCGACACCATAACCAAACAACCCACCATAGGAGATCTCAAACTTCCAAAAAACATCAAAATACCTAAGCGATTAACAAAACCAATTAACACAAAACTTTCACCACGCCTTCCCCCACATTAAAACAAAAATATAAACACAAAAAAAAAACAAAATATAAAACAAACAATACAACTTAAGGCTAACATAACAAAAAAAACAACAAACCATAAAAAAAACACACTCCCCAACAACAAACACCGCTGATAAAAAAAAAAACCAAAATAAAAAAAAATAAAAAAACCAAATTAAAAAATCAATATAAACAGAACTAAATAAACAGAATGCACCAACACAAATAACTCAAAAAAAAAGAACAAATAAACAAAAAAATAAAAAACTATAACACAAATAAGATATAACAAACAACTAAAAAAAAAAAAAAACAAACATGACAGAAAAAAAACAAAAAGTTAAATAGGACTAAATAATCTAAACAAAATAACCACAACATTATAAAAAATAAAAAACTAATATACACAAAAAAAAAAAAAATATAAAATAACAAAATTAGAAAAAATAAAAAAAAAAAAAAAATATAAAATATTTATAAATAGTTTAAAAAATAAACTAAAAAGAATAAAAAAACAAAAATGCGACCAAAAATGACAAAAATAACCAAATTCAAAAATAAAATAAAAAAAAGAAAAAAAAAAAATAAAAATAGACAAATAATCAAAAGCTAATAATCATTTAGAAAAAAATTAAATCATAAAAAAATAAAAACTAAAAAATTCAAAAGTGTAAAGCAAATAAGATATATAAAATCTCTAATAAAAAAAAAACTTAAAAAAACTAAATAAAAAAAAAAATAAATTATCTTATTAAATAAAATTAAAAAAACAAACAATATAAAAAGTATATCAAAAAAAAATTAAAAAAAAAAAATTAAAAATTAAATTGTATTAAAAAATAAAAATAAAAAAAATATAGTATTAAATACTACAAAAAAAAAAAAAAAAAAAAAAAAAAATAATCTAATATAAGCTAAACAAATAAGCTAATAAAAATAAAAATTATAAAATTAAAAAAAAAAACAAAAAAAAGGAAATTAAACAAAAAGCTAAACAGTATACCACTATATTATCATAACAAACAATCTAATAAAAACAAAAATAAAAATATATAAAACATATATAAAAAAAAAACAAGCTAAGCGCACAAAAAAACTATATAAAAAAAAAATTCAAAAACAAATTAAAAAAAAAATTAAAAACCTACTAAATTAAATCTAAAAAAAAGTAAATAAAAAAAATTCAATCATAAAAACATAACTAAACAAAAAAAAAAAAAAAAAAAAAAAATATAATAAAAAAATGCAGTAAAAAAAACATTAATTAAAAAAAATTAAATAAAAAGTAAAAAAAATATAAAAAAAAAAATAGAAAAAAAACATTTAAGATAACGGCACTAAAAAAAAATTAAATAAAAATATAAGAAAAAAACACTTACAAAATAAAACAAGAGATTACACTAATAAAAAATAACCAATAAAAAAAAAAACTAAAAATAAATATAAAATAAAATAAAATTAATATAAAGCCTTAACATATACAGTAAAAAAAAAATTAAAAAAAAGAAATAATAAAAATAGAAACTAATACAATAATTAATAAACATCCAAAAATAACAATAAAATCAAAAAAAAAAAAATAGAAAAACATAAAACATAGAAAATACAATTATAATAACAAAAAAAAAAAAAAACAAATAGAAAACTAAAAAAAAAAAAATAAAAACTTAATAAAGAACAAAAATAAAAATAAAATATAAAATACAAAAAATAAAAAAAGATATATCAAAATAAAAAAATTACGAAGTATAACATTCTATATTTAAAAAAAAACTAAAAAAAAAATAAAAATAAATTCAAAAAAAACAGTGATGAAAACCTATAAAATAAAATCTATAAAAAAGAATATAAAGGCACAAAATTTAAAATAAAACAAAAAAAAAAAAATATCTTGAACAAAATAAAAAAAAAATTAAAATAATAAAGCCTTCAACACTAAAAAGAAATAATATCAATTATCTAAAAAAAATAACTAAAAATTAATTTCAATACTACAACTAAAAATTAAAGCAAAAAAAAAAAATAAATAAAAAATAGCTAAACATATTTAATAAAAAAAAAAAATATAAAATACAAAAATAAATTCCTCAATATAAAAAATAAACTTTATATTAATTAATATGCGCCCCGAAAAATAAAACAAACAAAGTAAAATAGATCTTAAATTATAAAAAAAAAAAAATTAATATAAATAGTAAAATTTAACAAAAGAAAAAAAAAAAAAAAAAAGTGAAGAAAAAATTTAAAAAAAATTGTCTATAATTAAAAAACAAATCTAAACTAATATTAATAAAATATAAAGAAAAAAAAAAAAATTAACAATACATAAAAAAAAAAAAATAAAAAATAGAGAGGAGGGGAGGAGAAAGAGTGTAAAACATAAGACAGAAAACATGACAAATTAGAATAAATAACTTTTAGGGTAGATGGAAAAAAAAGTAAATAAAATAAAAAAAAAAAGATAATAAATATAATAGAATTAATAATAAAAAAAAAATAACATAAGACCAAAAATTTAAAAAAAATAAAAAAAATAAAAATAAGAATAGAATTTAAATAAAAAAAAAATTTAAATATAAAAAAAAAAAGAAATAATAAAATAAAAAATAAAAAAAAATAGAAATAAAAAAAAAAAATAACCTAACATCGAACTAAAAAATAAAAAAAAAAAAAAAAACAATTAAAAAAAAATTTTAAATACAAGTCAAAAATAGACAATAAAAAAAAAAACAACTAAAAAATTTATATTAATGTTAAAGAAAAAAAGTACAAAATAATTACAAATAAAACAAAAATAAAATTATAAAAACTGAAAAACAAATAAATTGATTAACTAATAAAAACAATCAATTACTAAATTAATGAAGAACTAAAAAAAAAAAAAGAAAAAAAAAAAAAAAAAAACAAAAAATACTTCTAAAAGAATAAAATAAAAACTTAAAATTATACGTCTAAACAAAAATACAAATATTATCTAAAAAAATACTAAAAAAAAATTAAAAAACTAATACAAAAAAACACAAAATAAAAAATTAAAAAAAAAATTAACAAAAAAAAAAAATCGTAAATAAAAAAAAAAAAAAAAACCTAAAAAAGAAAAGTACAAATAATAAAATAAAAAATAAATATAAATAAAAAAAAATAGCCATTAATAAAACTAGTAATTTAATGAAAATACGAAACAAAAAAAAAAAAAAAACTAAAAAAAACAGATTATATCATAAAATAAAAACTATAATAAAATATTAACTTTAAAGAAAAATACAAAAGATAAAAAAAATCTATAATTCAGACTTATAATTAGAAAATATCAAAATAAAAAAAACTAAACCAATTAAAAAAAAAATATATTAAATCGCTAAAAGTCAATGAAAATAAAAAAAAATTTACTAATAAAAATAATAAATAAATGCGCCTATAAATAAAAAAATAATACTAAGAAAAAATTAAAAAAAAAAAAAATACAAAACTAAAAAAAATAACATTAAAAACAAAAGAGAAAACACATAAAAATAAATAAAATAATGAATGCAAAATAAAAAAAAAAAAAATATAGCTAAAAAAAAAAAAAAATTATATCTGAAAAAAAAATATTAAAATAAAAAAATATATTAATAGTAAAATCTAAAAATTTCGCATACACCCAAAATTAAATACAAACGTTAAATTTAAACAATTTACAAAAAAAAAAAAAAAAAAAAACAAAAATAAAAAAAACATAAGAGAAAAAAAAAATTAAAACAAAATACTAGCTCCATAACTAGAAATATCCAATAAAAAAACAAAAAATTATTAAACAAAAAAAAAAAAATAGAACAAAATAAAAAAAACGTTAAAGAAAAAAAGAAAAAAAAAATATAACAAAGTAGCACCTATCATAAAAAAATAAAAAAACATAAAACTAAAAAAAATAGTTAAATATTTAAAAGTCATTTAAGAAATAATTAAAAATGCTAGTTTCAAAAAAAACACACACAAAATTAAATTATTAAAAAAAAAAATACAGACAATAATAAATCCATAATAAAAAAAAATAGCTCCAAAAAAAGCTTAAATAAAAAAAAAAAAAAAAAAAGTGTAAATAAATAAAAAAAAAATCTAAAAGAAAAAAAAAAAAAAGAAAAAAAAAAAAAAAAAAAAAAAAAAAAAAGACACTAGACAAAAAAATAGTTAATAATAAAAAAAAAAAAAATTTATGTACAAGTCTATAAAAAAATAACAAATATTAAATATAGAAAAACAAAAACAAAAAAAAAAATAAAAAAAGACTAAGATAAAAAAAATATTATATCAATAATAAAAAAGTGATCCTAACTAAAACTTAAAAAAAAAATAAAGCTAAAAAAAAAAAAAAAAAAAAAAAAAAAAAAATTAAAAAAAAAAATAAAAAAATAAATCTAAAAAAAAATTTAATATAAAAACAACATATTCTAAAAGGTTAAAGTAAAAAGAAGAATATGATATAAAAAGTATTTCTTATAAAATATAATAAAAAACTTAAAAAAAAAGAAAAAATAAAAATTTTACAATAAAATTAACTTATAATCTAAAAATATAATACTGAAATGCTACTCCAACATAAAAACTAATATAAAAAGTTAGCCCAATTATAATACGAAACTTAAAAACATAATAGAAAAAAAAAAAAAAAAAAAACAAAAAAAATAAAAAATAATACAAAAAAACAAAGATAATAAACATCCATAAATAAAAAAAACAAAAAAAAAATAAAAAAAAAAAAATATATATGTAAAAGAAAAAAATGAGCAAAAAAATAAAGGAAAAGATAAATAACACCTTACAAAAAATAAAACTAACAAAACATGTACATTAAAAAAATAACAAAAAATAATCAATAATTAACTTAAAACAATAAAAATAATATATAAAAAAAAAATAAAAAAAAACACAATTTTACGCAAAAACAAAAAAAATAAAAAAAAAAAATTTGAAAAATCACAATAAACAAAAAAAAAGAAAGAATAGAAAAAAAAAAATAAATACAAATCTCAAAAAAAATATATTAACATCTACTATAAAAAAAATTACATAAAAAAAATCTGAGCAAAACAAATTAAAAAACAGACTTAATATGAAAAAATTTAAAAATATAAAATTACAAAATCTAAGAAATAAAAATATACAAATCTCCGGTACAAAAATAAACAAACAAAAAAATAAAAAAAATAGCGAACAATGATCCTCTTAACCAATATTAAAGAAATGAAAAAAATAAATAAAAAAAAAATTAACTAAAATAGAAAACTAAAAAAAAGAAAATAAAAAAACATATAGAGCCAAGCAAAAAAAAAAAAAATAAATACAAAAAATATACCTAAAAAAGAATATAACTATTTAAAAAAAGTAACAAAACATATTAAATCTACAATACTAAAAAAAAAATAATGGAACAACAAAAAAAAATATAAAACATAAAACTGTATAAAAAAAAAGAAAAGAAAAATATAAAAACTTAATTAAAATAAATAAAATTAATTACTTATTAAAAAGAAGCTACAAATATATAATATAAACAGAATGTACAAAAAAAGATTTCAATTCATGAATAATTAATTAATAGCACTGCTTATACGCAATAAATAAATAAATCTAAAAAAATAAAAAAAAAATTATACGGATAAATAAAAAAAATATTAATCGCTTATTCAACACAAAATAAAATAAAAAAAGAAATAAAAAAAATAGGAAAAGAAACAATAAAAAAATAAAAAAAATAAAAAAAAAAAAAAGTCTATAAAAAGAAAAATAAAAAAATACAAAAGAAAAACTAAGTAAAAAAACAAGAAAATATAAAAATATAACAATAAAAAAAAAAATATAAAACATATCTGCACCTGACTCGAGGACGCGATCTAGCGCGAGAGATCTCTTTAACATTCCTCACGGCCAAGTCATCATCCATACGCATGTGCATCAGATAAAGACTTCTACAAATCGTACAAGCATGACCATACCGGTCTTCTCTGATGATCAGAATCATCAAAGAATATGAATCTAACAAAGACTGTCAAAACACTGCATATAGGCGAAGAGACACATTAAAGATCTGGAGTATGACATCACATCGTAGCACAGAAAAGTCACGTTCACATGTGGTAAGCGTATCTAATGGCCCAGCACGAGCTATAATGACAACCATGCCAAACTCATATGTCCTATCGACGACAAGCACGAGACGTGTCACTCATATAGACTCGAGCACTGAGTAGGCTTCACTAGGAGCAGATTAGATCCTCTCCCTGAGAGGAGAGTGATGACACATAAAGAGAGCAACTAAGTTCTAAGAACTAGAAGCTTGGACACCTGAGTAGTAAGGGTGATTGGATATGGAGTGTGATAAATATGATTGGTTGATCATGTATACACGCACATGACAGTAGTGGTTGTAGAGAACGGAAGTGCAGACATGATTCAATGGCAGTTGGTGACGCACGACTGGTGTGTGGGGTACTGTAGATGGGAGGCAGATAGGTCTAGAGATAAGGCTGGTAGTATAGGCTTACTTTAGAGGTGCAGTTTGATGTGTCTAACGGAGTATAGAGTAGTTTGGGTGATATACATAGATATACAAGAACAATTGGATGGGGTTCAGGTGTCTGATGATTGGGAGGGACAGGTGGTGATGTAGGAGACGGAATTGGATGTTGGACATGCAGAGAGATCGTGTGAGTTTAGGTCTGGATGGAGAGAGGACTAATAGAGGGTGGGGTGTTCTCTCTATGGGTGAGGAATATAGGAGGGATTAGTATGGTGTTAGATATAGGTCTCTGGGGGGGATTTTGTTGGTTGGTAATTAACTACATGGGTAGTTCTGGTGTCTGTCTGTTGTCAGATCTTGTTTGGTGCAGTAAGGAGATGTTGAGTGTTGATTACTGTTTTAGTGAGAGAGGGGATGGAGTGTATAGGTTTTTGTGAAGAGGGTGGCATGTCATTGGTATGTATCACAGTTTTGTCACTTTTATGATGGGTTTCTGTAGGATTAACAGGTGGGAGGGATTACTATTGATGGGTGGTTACGTGGAGTAGATGTGTATGTGTTGTGGGGGAGTGTCGTGTGTTGAAGGAGGGGAGTGTTTGGGGGTTGTGTATATATTGAGTTAGATGGCATGGAGATTATGAGGATGGGTGATTGTTAGGAGAGTGGTGTGGTGTGTGAGAGGTTTGATGTGGTGGTGGTGGTGAGAGTGTGAGTTGATGATAACAGATATATCACAGATATTCACAGTGTAGTAGAGAGACATGGTGGGTATGTGTAGATTGAGTGATGGGTTTGGGGGGGGAATAATTGTAGCTCTGTAGAGGATGTACAGGCGGTGTAAGCGAGAGATATGGGTGGGAGGAGTGGAAAGTTGGAGGAATATTGTACAGTTAGGGGGCATGGAGGGTTGTTAGTAGTGAGAGTGTGTTGTTAGTGTAGTATGCACAGGTTGTAGTGACGGTTTATGTATTATGAGGGATTTTTGTGTATGATCTGGTAGTTTTATATCTACATAGGTTATTGTTGTATCATGTAAGTAGTTGTTATATACGGTGTTAGGGTGTGTGTTATAATTTAGTGAGTGTGATTGTTGTGAGAGTAGTTGTCTATTTATTTTGGATTGTGCATCTGAGTTAGAGTTAGCACAACTGATGACACAATAGGGGATGTGAGTTGTCACAGTTTGTTAGTTGTGTGTAGGGTTGTTGATCTACAAGAGTAGGGTAGGATGTCGACATATGGGTGAGATGTGTAGGGGATTGATGGCTGTAGAGTAGTATCATTTAGAAGAGTGGGAAGGGGTGTTAGTTTGGAGGATAATAGTGGGAGGGTGAAGTAGTAGGTAGTTGATAAAGATTGTGACATTGTTTGAGTGGAATTGGTACAGAGATGGGACGATTATGTGTGAGTAGTAATGAGTATGGTGATGTGTATTATAGATTGGAGTTGAGAGAATTTGTAATGGAGTGTTATGGTTAGCATGTGATGAGGTGGGTGGGAGAGGTAGTGTTATATTTTTTATTGGGATGAGACTAGGAGAGATATGATCGGGGGATAGTGACGGAGGGTGAGACATGTTAGATGTAATGGATGTGATTTGTAGGGGTTGGTGAATGTTAATTTTGGGTAATTGTAAATTTGGGAGGTGTGGGGGTTGTAGTTTTTTGGGTGGATTTGAGGGTATATAGTGGTTGATGTATTTGTTAGTCTTGTATATATGTTGTGGATACAGTACTATGTATGGTTAGAGGAGGATACGTTTAGCGACAAATGTTATGTTGGGGTTGGGTGACTTTAGTGGAGGTAGGAACATTGTCAGGGTGTGAGACGGAACACTAATGATGGGTTTTGGTGGTAAGTTGGGAGCCCGATATAGTGGAGATGAAATTAAATTTAGTTTTGTTGGGTAGGGTGGATGTGGTGGCAGAAGTGTGTTTGATTGGAGTTGTTAGTGGAGCATATGGGGGTGTGGATAATATAGTTGTTAGTTGTGTTATGGTAGTTGTGGGAGGCAGTGGGGTATGTCATGGGTGGTGTATGAATTTAGGGTGTGGGGGACATGGTATTCTTATTGCGGGTGGGGTGGAGATGAGGTGTGTAATGGAGTGACAGAGTGAACTAGGAGTATATGATGAGACATAGTAATGATAACGACTGAGTGAAAAGGATGGAGTAGTAAAGTTGGGTAGTTGAATAGAAGATGGCTGATCAGTAGTATATGTTGTGAGGCGGTGGAGCGAGTAGGATGGTGAGATGGACGAAGTAAGTGGACATGTGGTTGAAGTGAGGTAGATTGATTGTGAAGCGGACAGTGTCTATGTGAGTGGGGGGGTGTGGGGGGAGGGGGAATGTGAGTAGGGTTGTGGTTGGGGGGTATGGGGGTATGGTGGGGGTGGATGTGGGGTGGGGGGGGGGGGTGGGGGGGGTTGGGGTTGTAGTGGGGTATGGGTCATAGGGGGGAGGTGGGTGTATGGGATTATCTGACATTTCATTGTTTGTGGAGAGTGAGTGAGGATTAAGTATTTTAGGATTATGTTAGGGTTGATTTTGTGCGATGGGTGAGTGTGTGGTTGTGTGGTGTGGAAAATGAGGTGTGAAGTATCTTCTCTATGGGGTGTAAGGGGTGTGGAGAGAGTGATTAGGGGTGGGGTGAGTTGGGTGTGGTAGTTGTTGTATAGTAGTGTTATGTTGGGATGAGGATATGAGTTGAGTTTGTCATAGTGTGGTTGAGGTTGTGTTAGGTGTATGTCTGTTAGTACACATACACAGACACATACGAATAGATGATCTATTTGGGTATTTATTTGGAGGGGTTGGGGGGGGTGAACTTTAGTAGGTTGGTTGTTTTTGGGGGGTATATTTGGGGTTTGTGGTGTATGTTGTATATGATTTTGAAGGAGACACTGTTGTAGGGTGTGGTTTGTTTACTCTGCATAATGTATATTAGTCTCTAATGAGGCAGTTGGGGTATACAGTGTGACTGACTGGTGGGTTGTGGTGTGATAGTTATGGACTGATATGTGTTCAGTTAGTTAATTTTGGTGATACATATTGAGAAGAGTGGTGTAGGAGGTTTACTCTTCTAGTTTTTGTCAGTTTGTTTAATGTGTGGAGGGGTTGGTGGGGTGGGGGGGAGGGAGGGTGTGTAGTGGAGTGATGGGGATTGATTTGGGAATAATTTGATTTTTGTTTAATATATTTGTGGTAGAATTGTATTTTGTGTATTAATTGGGTGATGTTGAGTGGACTGGGGGAGTGTGAGTTAGGAACAGTTGGGACTTGTTATTATAGGTGGGCATTAGTTTTATAGTAGAATAAGGAAGAATTTGATGGAGTTTTTTAGGGTTTATTAGGATATTGAAGGTGGTGTTGTGATTTATATGTTTAGATTTTTTTTTTTGTGTTGTGGTTTGGGTGTGTATTTGTATAAGTAGGATATTGTGTTGTGAGCAGGGTGTAGAGGAATTTGGGTAATTTTTGTTTATATTGTGTTTTTTTGTTGATTTAGTTGATTATGGTGTTAGTTTTTTTGGGTTTATAGGGGTGTTGTATGAATGTTTGGGATTTTGTTAGGGTTTGTTTTTTTGGGTAGTTTTGATTATTTGAGATAGAAGAGTGTTGTGTGGGATTGATGAATGGTATGATGATTTATTTGTAGAGTTTTTGGATTTTTATTGTTTGGGGTGTAGTGGTACAAGATTAAGTACATAAATTTCAATTAGAGAGATAAACATAAGCAGTTAAAGTATAGTGGTTAAAATATGAAGACTGACACATAAGATAAAAGAGGCGCTAGAAAGGCGAGATGGAGCAAATAACAGCTAAACTTTGTGAGTGGGTTAGAAGGCTAGATGAGGTACTTGATTGAAGGGTTTGAGTGATTTGTAACGATTATACATCATAGATAGCTTTGCATGTCATAGGTATATAGTATTATGTGTGTATTGATTAGTGTATTGTAGTTGCAGTGATAGAGGGGAGTTATGGCGAGTGTGGAGAAGACATGTAGGACAGTGAGTCACAGTGAGTGTTATGTGGTCTATTGATGGTGATGTGGGTGGATGGTACTCAGTATTGGGATAGTAGCAGTGGTGTAAGATGTTTTAGATCACTAGTGGTGGATTGTGAGATGATGACTAAGAGAGTGGATGGAGTGACACAGGATATAGAGTTTTGTGATACTTGGGTGATGATGGTGTTATATAGGGATAATTGGAGCGGAGTGGTAGACATGAATTATATGTTATATCTGTATGAGTGGACAGTAGATAGGTCGTAGTGGTGTCTTTGATATGTGGAAGAATAAGGGAGTGAGTTTAGGATGAGTAGTGTATAGAAGTTTGTTTTAAGCTTCTTAGAGGGGCGAGAGTTGTAGAGTATTATGAGGGGATAGTTTGATGTGAGGGATTTTTGTGTTTGTGTTGAATGCAGAGGAGGTACTTTGGACTATAAGGAGATCGATGCAGATGGTTCTATGTTCAGATAGGACATTACACTGTGTGTGGTGGGTGAGGATATTACATTCTAAATGGTGTGTTTGGATCTTCTCATGTGTATCTATCGAGATGATGAGGGTGTAGGAGTCTATTTTTGGTTGGGGAGATTAAACTATTATTGGTATAGATCAGAGGTTGATAATTATTAGCTTTTATCTTGGATATAAGTTATTTTCGTGTAGAGATTTGTGGATAGGGAGATGAGGTGTGAGGTAGGGTGGGTACAGGGAATGGTGTTATTTGGTGTAGTTTATGTTTTCATGTAATGTTTTAAGTGACTGGTATGTAGTGATTGTTTAGAGATCTCATGAGTGTATTTGTTGGTAGTGGTGGGTGTGGGGACACAGTACTTAGTGTGAGTATTTGTACGTATTATGCTGTTATTAGTGTGTATGAGTGAAGTGTTGTGGTGGTGAGAGTAGAGAGTGGGTGTTATGGTTATGTTGTTATGTGTGAGTAGTGTGGATGGTATGTTGAGACTATTGATTATGGGTGTGTGTTGGGGTATGATATGGATGATCTATGGTTTGTGTGTTGGACATTTGTAAGTATTGTTTGGATATTATATATACTGATTGTGTTGTAATGTGGTATATATAGTGATTGGATTATGGGGTTTTTGTTGTGAAGGTGTGGTCTCTTTTATGTTTGGAGATGATTTGTTATTGTGGTGTGGAGTTATGAAAAAAAATTAACTTTTAAAATTTAAACAATTTAACATTATTGTTGATCCCAACTTAAGATCGATTCCTTAGCTTGTAAAGGTTAAGTTACTTTGGATAAATCCAAAACAACTATGGTAGAAACTTTGTGAATACTAAAGAGTATGCGGAATCTACTCTTTAATACTTAGAAGAAAATTAATGAAACAGTAAACTGTATGAACAATGATATTACTGAAAAGCTCCAATATTATTATTATCAATAATACGAGTACTCTGTGTAGTACTAGGGTTTACAACCTTGAAGCTATATATCAAAAACGTATATCAAACATCATAACCTAGGATCTCCTTTTATACACTAAGGAGTCCTTTACAAGATAACTACAAATCTTCTATAATTCTAATCTTATACGTATCTTTCTAACTTTATAAGATATACACTGAATAAGTCAATACAAATCACTTGACACGTCTTTATCACTTTAGCAGTCTTAATCTTCATCCAGCAGTCTTAAGTCCTTCAGCAGTCTTAAGTTAGTACTGGCAGTACTAACTTACTCTAGCAGTACTAACTGGTTAGTACTGGCAGTTGTAACTTGAGCAGTACTAACTCTTGGCTTGGCAGTACTAAGTATGAAGACTTTTAATTCCCAACAATCCTCCCCTAAACTTGTGATTTACCTCCAAATCATCAAGTTTCTTGAATTAAACCTTGTTCTCTGAGAGGATTCTTCCAAACACTTCATCTTCTTGGTCTTTCAACCTGCATGAATATCTTCCTAAGAAGTTCTCTGGACATCTCATTATCTTGATCCACCAAGAGCTTTGCGACCAGCATCAATGTAAGAGTTCCCCTTGACAATGGATACTCCTTCTCTACCAGCATGTAGATGTCTATTCCCTTCTCTGTAGACACATGATGCACTCCACATGAATCATATAGCAATCCTCCCCTAAACTTGATGTTCATCTTCTGAATCTTCAAATTTCTTGATTAAAAGCTTTATCTTCACTAAGAGGATGCATTCAAACACTTCCAGGATTCTTGACCTATTTTGTCATGAGCTTAAGAAGTTAATAGCACATTTCATTCCAATGGTTAGTTTGAAGCTTCTTATTGAGCATTTTTGTGATTGTTGCAGGTATGAGTGGATACTTTTTCTTTACCAGCATAAAGATATGCAGAATCTGAAATCTTACAAAATGTACTCCACTTGAAGAAAATAGCTTCCAAACTGTCACATTGTATCCTTGTAGATTTCTCCATACATCACTTCTGTTAGGAATTATACTTTGAGTTGATTATGACAAAACATATTAAAGATGGAGGATCTACAAGACAAAGCTAGAATAACATTAATGCTGATTGAAGATTAGTCAAATAGTATTTAATGCTCAGCTAAAAGATAAAGATCAACATTAATACTGATTGAAGATTAGTCAAATACTATATAATGTTGATTTATAGTTTCCTAATTATATTTGATCTTATCTTGTCTTGTAAACCCTAACCCCTCTGAGATGGGAATAATAAAAAAAGGCGGGGTAGGCTCATAGTTTAT
Source organism: Tanacetum coccineum (assembly GCA_026074375.1). Taxonomy (NCBI): domain Eukaryota; kingdom Viridiplantae; phylum Streptophyta; class Magnoliopsida; order Asterales; family Asteraceae; genus Tanacetum; species Tanacetum coccineum. The sequence goes on from BQNB010008152.1 coordinate 64,882, forward strand.
CATTCATTCAATTCAAAATGGTAAACCAAAGGTATGAGTGTTTACTCTAGGCGTCAAGTCTATTGTAAGACGCCCTATTATAGTTAGCTTATTATAGCTTAGTAGTAATATTAAGCCGTTTGAATCCCTGGTCAAATAACAATGAAAGGCTTAACTTTATTAGTAACACCTTTGTCTTAAACTATGATGATTATTTGTTATTCCGATGGATCATGGTTATGATATCCTAGATGAGCTAGATCGATTTTCAACATGTGGTATCAGAGCAGGTTGCTCTTGATATCTAGGATTCAAGGTTTTATGGTCGAAGAACAAAGAAGAATCCTTAAAATCCGTTTAGGGTTTTTATGTTCGTCACTTTCTGGGCAGCCATGGTAAAACGGTCATAACTCATTCGTTAACCGTTGGATCGTCACGAAATTTCAACTGAAGGTTCTACACACATATATCTACAATCTGACCGGAGCGATCGTCAAGATAAGCTTTTGATAAAAAGTTATGCTATGATGAATTTGGCTGCAGAAAAGGTATTATTTTTAAGTTTTGTTTTGTGATTCAAGAATGAAAGCTTTGAGATTCGTAATATGTTATGAAGATGATAGTTGTCTGCAAGCTGCTAATTACATCTGGTAATAATAACGGGTGAGTATTATTATTGTTTCGACTGGCTTTGGTGAGGAGGTCCGACGTACGTGACCAACAATGAACCCTAGCTGAGATGTAGTGAGTATGACTTGGAGGAACTAGATCGACATGATTAGTGCAAGTCGAATTAGTTTTCATGATTGATTTCATGAAGCACGACATATTTAAAGAACAACAGATATTGTGTGATTGTGACAAGAGTACAAAGCTGCCAAGGATTCACGCTTGTTTCACTTAGTACTGCTCGTATTATTTTAGTACCGCCAGAAGAAACGAGTTAGTACTGCTGGCTGTTGGTTTGTACCGCTGGTTAGTGACAGAAACTGCGACGACTCAGTGACAGAAAATTGTGTCACTAAAGCTTGGGAGGAAGGAGCAATTGGATTAGTGACAGTTTTTGCAACAATGTTGTGACAACTTAGTGACTACTTTGTGACAGTTTTGGGACAAAAAGTTGGTCACTAAAATGGCAGTTTTTATATAAGTTTGTAACGTTTGATGATACCGCTTGCTTTGTCCGATATAACTAGTATGTACCGCTAGTGTTGACAGATATCGGACGACACACACTTTTGGACGTGTTTGGATCTCGGACGATGATGTGGATAAAGGCTCGTATTGGTGATTATTTTTTTGATGACATTTGGTGCAATAGTCTTTGAAACGGGTATGCACATTCGGTGCAGCGGATTTCGTTCAAATATGCGACAAGGACACTCTTTTGATGGACATAAGTTGATGGACACTTAAGATTGCAGGCATTGTGCCGCCTACGTATTTGATAAATTGACTATTTCATTTTGCAGAATTACGTGAACATGGGCTACTTTCTATTAGGTAACAGTTGATCGCGTGTTAACGAAAGTTTGAACACGAGTGGACGATTGTTACAGTCTCGTAGAGTTGTACGATACAACTAAGCTGATAATTGCGTGGTCACGTAAGTATGGATGATGGAAGCGCACCTAGATGTGATTTTCATTATGATTACTGTTTGAGGCTTAATAAGTTCGAGTTCAAAATGATGTGAAACTGTATCGTTTAAGGAGCTTATTTTTGTTTATTTGTTTTTACCGATCTACATGCAACTCCTATTTAATTATGACAAAAAGTGAAGAGTGCAATGGATTCATGGAAAGTTCTTCGATCTATATTAGCTTCAGGTGGAATCTTGTGCTATATTAGTGGTTTTGTCATTATCAACTAGGGGAAGAGATTGTTAGGAATTATACTTTGAGTGATTATAGACAAAACATAAAAAGATGGAGGATCTACAAGACAAAGCTGGAATAACATAGTGGCTGATTGAAGTTATCAAGATAGTATTTGAAAGCTCAGGGACTAAAAGATAAAGATCAACAATATACTGATTGAAGATTAGTCAAATAGTATTTAATGCTGATATTTTATCTTTAGCTGAGCATTAAATACGAGTTGAGACTAATTTCAATCAGCATAATGTTATATCCAGCTTTGTCTTGTAGAATCCTTCATCTTTAATATGTTTTTGTCATAATCACACACAAAGTATAATTCCTAAACAATCTTCTCCTAGTGATAATGACAATACCAATAAGCACAAGCTTCCCTGAAGCTAATTTAGATGAGGAACTTCCCCGCATCCATGCACTTTTTGTAAGACTTAATAATAACTTCTAAAATCGCTTGAATGATTACAGATTACTAACAATTGATATATGATTTTGTATGAGATTTCTCATTGCGATCGTATCTCTAACTATTGCAATCGGAAATCCTTTTATAACTCAAGGATAATCCTAACACTATATAACGCGTAACATATCATTCTCCTAAAATATCTCATACTTATCTCTAAAAACGTACTAAACTATTTTCTACTAACAGTACTAAACTAACTGATCAGTTACTTAACCATATGTACTGTCAGTAATAACCTATAACTATCATACTAACAATTTGTACTGTCGTACTAAGTTTATGAAAACATAAATCCTAACAATCCTCCCTTAAACATGAATGTTGAACTCTTTGTAACTTCATGGTGTCTTCAACTTCTTTAACGCATAGAGGAGTATCCAAAAACTCTTATCAATTTCCTTAATCTTTTAAACTCTCTCACTTCTTCTCCCCCCTCCCGCAGCAACTTTGTCTTCTCAGCAACACATCAACATCTTTTCAGCAACAATCCAACTAAGTTGGCTTTGTAGTTTTTGGCAAACTACCAGCCATAAACGGATTTGATGTTCCTTTACTAGTAGCCGTTTGCTCTGGGATAGGTTAACCTTCATTATGAAAACATGGTGAGTTAATCCATACAGTTTTTTGTAAACAGTCAACCATCAATCGGAATTGATTTGTCCTTTACCATAAATACCGTTGCTTTGGACTAGCCAAGGCTTCATTGCAGTACATGGTGCATTGAAAACCATATAGTTTTTAGCAAACTTCAGCTATCAACAGTATCTGATTAGTCTTTACCATGAAAACTGTTTGATCATGACTAGCCAACTCTTAGTACTACAGAAGCAAGGTGAGTTGAGAACCCTACAATTTTGGTAAATTTTCAACCATAAATGATTTGAAAGTTTTACACAAGCCGTTTGCCTTATGGACTAGCAAGTTCTTATGCCTGTTAAGCATGGGTATCTATTACCATTTGTTGTGTGGTGGTTAGCCAAGAAAGGGGGGGGGGGGGGGGGGGGGGGGGGGGGGGGGGGGGGGGGGGGACAAACCCAAATCACTCCAAACCTTCCCAATTCCATTCAACCATAGTCTTCAGGTTTCTAACTCGTGGCAAGCAACTTCTTGATAAAATCTGATCCAACTCTAATGCCGCATAGTACTGTCTTCTTCATACTTCTAACTTTAACTTCATCATTTGCACCATTACTTTCTTATCAAGAGGATACTTCTTTTCTACCAGCATATGAATGACTAACCCTGTCTCAGTCACTAAGGTATGTACTCCTGAAGAACTATGTAGCTTCCAACTTACTATATTCCAATCCTGCTGTGAATTCCAAAACTCATCTTCATCATTTGGATTGAACATAACCATCAGATCTCCCCAAAGTACTTTATCAAATCCTCTAGGTATCTCACCTTGATATCTGTCCATCACCAGCTGATACACAGCATTCAAATATTCTCTATCAAATATTGACAACACCCTCATTAAAGTACTAAAATATCTCTTTTGTCCATTGCTTCTAATCGACCCTTTTTGGATTTATTTTCCTGTAGTGTTCAGCTTTATCATCATATGGTTTAGTTCCAAGACACTCTGTTCTCCATTCTTTGATAGGATATTTTCTGTCAAGTATTTCATAATCCACTTCTTTTTCCTCATCTGGAGCTATAGTTAAGTGTAATCTCAGCTCATCATTCTCTTTCTCACTATCATCTTCAGAAGTGTTTTGAATGTATCTTCTTTTCCTTGACTTCATCTTTTTCCTAGTACCAAGTTTTCTCTTTCTGGTACTTTCTTCTTCTTTATTCTCCTCCTTGGCTTCTTCTTTATTCTCCTCCTTGATCACTTCACTTTTAGAGGAATCAACTCCTTTCTCATTCATCCTTTTGATCAGTCTTTCATCTTCAGCAGACCCAATAGAGATAAAATCTTCATCTGACCTCTTAATCTTCTCATACAGAGCTTGTATTTCTTCAAACTTCTTGATTTTCAATTCAGCATGCTTGAAGTTTCCTACATGCTTCAAGTAGGTCATCATTTGATTTCTCAGTTGATTCTTGGTTGGTGGTCTGTTCCTGATGGCCTCTGATCTCTGTTGAGCAAGGAATTTTCTTTGAGCAACAATTGTGTCATGAAGGAACTTTGCTCTTTCTTCTATTGTAAATTGCTCTCTTTCTTGTTCTTGAAGCCTCTTAGCAAGAAGTCTATCTGCCTCAATTCTTGCTTTATATCATCAAAATTTCTTTATGAGACTATCATGGCACTTTTTCTTCAGCTATTCTGTTACTTTCTCTTCACCTTCCCATCTTCTTGTATTTTCCTAGGCCATCTCGTTCATCACTATAAGCTTAATTTACTTCTTCTCAGCTTCAGGAATACCATCAGATTCACTTTCAGATTCATCCTCCTCTTCTATTTTCTTCTTTCCTTTGTCTTTTAGATCAATCTTTGGAAGAGGCTTTAATGTCAGAAGTGATCTTGTAAAGGGGGCAGTCTAGGTCGTCATTTCTTCAATATCCTTCAACTCTACACCTTTCTCCTTTTCTCTAGAAACTACTTTGGCTTGACTCATGTTGAGAAGAACCTTAGCTATTGTTTCATCATCTCCAAATATTGTAGAAGTAGGTGTTTGAGTGGCTTGAGTAGCACTTCCTTCTTTAGTATGATCTTCAGTACCTTTTCTTTTCCCATCAGTATTAACATATACTAGCAGTACTAAGTTACATTAATAGTAGTAACTTGTAAACTAGCAATATTAACTACTTAGTAGTATTTCTTCTAAGTCTCTGAGTAGTCTTAACTTCTATTAGCAGTAGTAATATATACTAGTAGTAGTAACTCTAATCTTAGCAGCAGTTACTTCCAAACAACATCAAGAAGCTTTTAATCCCAACAATCCTCCCCTAAACTTGAGGTTCATCTTCTGAATCTTCAAGTTTCTTGATTAAAAGCTTTATCTTTACTAAACACTTCTAGGATTCTTGACCTGTTTTGTCATGAGCTTAAGAAGTTGATAGCATATCTCATTCTAATAGTCAGCTTGAATCTTCTTGTTGAGCATTGTTGTGATTGTTGCAGGTGTAAGTGGATACTTTTTCTCTACCATCATAAAGATATGCAGATTCTGAAATCTCACAAAATGTACTCCACTTGAAGAAAATAGCTTCCAAACTGTCACCTTGTGTCCTTGTAGATTTCTCCATACTCACTTTCTATATCAGGTTCAAATATCACTTTCAGATCACCCCATAACACTCTTTCATTTGCCTCCTTTGGCCTTGTATTCCCATGTTTAGCTTTAACCAACTTCCAGAGTGTTTCCAGGTCTTCTCTATCAATGTTCTAAAGTATCTTAATCATTGATGAGTACCTCCTTGAACTTCCATCTGCTCTTATGAGTTAAAAGTATCCCATATTTCCTTCTTTGATGATTTTCCAGTCAACAATTATTGGAGGCTTAGTGGCTAATGGTATAGCATCAACTGCTATTTCTTCTTCATAAATAACAATCTCTATGTGCTTTTTCATCTCAGCTTCTTCTTGATCATCATTTATCTTTTGCTTCTTAATTCTTTCTTGTTCTAGCTCTATGTCTGCTATTTTAGAATTGCTTTCTTCTGCTATTGTTACACTGCCTTCATCTTTCTCTTTACCTCCTTTCACCACTTCATAAACCATAGATACAAATGAGTCTATCCAACCTATGGTCTTGTTAAAGGCCTTCTGAACTTCATCAAAGCTTTTGTTCTTCAGCTGACTGTGAGTGAATCCAGCCATGTTCTTCAGATAGGTACACATTTGCTTTCTCCTTTGAGCTTTGCTCGGTGGTTTTCTTCTCTGCTCTTCTGCTCTAAGTCTTGCAAAATGCTTCTTTCTTTTATTCATGATTTCTACAAACAGCTTTGACTTTTCTTTAACAGTCGACTCTTCCTGCTCTTGTGCTTGTAATCTTGCAGCTAGCTCATAATCTGCATCTATCATAGCTTAAGCATTATCCCATTCAGCAATGTTTACATCTTCTTCCTTTTGTTTTGCAAGCTTCTCTTCTTCTTCCAATTCAACATTTAACCGAGCTTGAAATTTTTTAGCAGTTTCTTCATCAATCAAAATTTGATCTTTCTTTTTTAAAGGCTTCTTAGTTTTTATCATCTTTGCCTTTCCTTTGTCTTTAGCTTGTAGAAGTTGTGATGTTTGTGAAGATGATGTTGTTCTTTTAAATTCACATGGCTCTTAAACTACAACTCCTCTAGCCTTAGGTCTTGTAATAGCAGTTGTAGTTGTTGTAGCAGCAGTTGTAACAGCCTTGGGTTTAGCTGCTTTAATCTCTATTAAGGTCTGAGCCAGAGTCAACTCATCCACAGTTGTTGTTGTAGCACTGACAGTAGTAACTTCAGCAGTACTAAATGCCTTTTTAACCCTAACTTCCTGCTCATCTAAAACTCGTGTATCAAACATAAAATTATCATCATTCCTCTCCTGAGCCTCATTAATCAAAGTAACCTCTGCATTAGCATCAAGATCAGTAATTTTCCTCCCCTATTTGAATGCATCCTCCTGAGCACACAAACCTTCATCTTCAGAGGAAACAACTTGTGCAGACTTACCAACCTTGAATAGTCTTTTGAGTCTGTGATTTCTTGACCCTTTCTTCTTCTCAAGCTTCTTTACTCTCCTCTTTAAGCTATCAATCTCTAGTGCTTGATTAGTCTTTGTAGTCTCCAGAGCAATAACTCTTTGTGATAAGCCGGTACAACGTTCCATCAATTCATTTAGTTTCAGTCGATCCTCACCACTAAAAAGTGGATCATTGAAATGTGTAGGTACATGCTCCTCATTGGCAGCCTCATCAGTGATAGGCTCTGTAGAACCATTGGGTTGAGGAACCTCAGTGTCTTTCCTCTGTTTCCTTCTTGGTTGTTTCTTTTGAGGCTGTGATGTAGATGGTTGAATAATAGTAGGTGTATGTTGAGGATCAGTTGGTATTTCTGAACCTTCACCTAATTCTTCAGGAGCTTAAACCATCATAGTTTGAAATAAAGGGGTAACTCTCCCAGAAAAACCTTTTCTTGCTCTCTTCATATTAGCAAAGACCTTCTTAGTGTGAGAAGGTGTAACATAAATTTCTTTATGTTTGGTCATTCCTTCAACTTGTTTATCCAAGAACACTTGCACAAACCTTGGATACATTAGAAATTTAACCCCACCCTCCAAGTTCTTCACCATAGTATCAAAAATGTACTTGGAAAAGTTGAATTTTTAGTTTGTGGCAAGACAGATGACAGCTGAGGCCATAGTGCTACTAAATTCGTTCCAAGCAGTAGACTTAGCGCTAATGCATTGTAGAATTATATGGATAAGAAATTTCCATTGAGGTGAAAAGAAATCTTTATAGAATGTAAGCTTTTGTGTAAGATTTTCATACTTCATGAGTGTCAGCTGTTCAAAAATTATCGCATTTGGAAGACATTGAGTACCTTCAGCATCTTTTAATTGAAGAGCTCTTCTCACACTTGTCTCAGTGACGATCACCTTCTTCCCATCTACTAGGGCTTGTATCTGCACTTCCCCATTGATAGTTTTTGCCTTAGCAGTAGCCCAGAACTGCTTAATACATGAAGTATAGATGGTGGGATTCACCGTTAGCGCATATCTGATAGAACTTGGATTCAAAAAATCAATAATTCATTCAAACCTATCACTTTCTTCGAGTTTCTCTAAAAACGTAACCAAATTGTGAGTTTCAGCAAACTTTAGGTTCGACATTGTATTGGGTTTTAATGATGACTGATAAAATTGTGTTTGGGTTTATGATTAGAGAGTATATCAAAGTGTAAAATCAATCGAATGAGTGATTGAAAACCTTAATCGAAGTATTTATGAAATCACCCTCAACAGCATTAACTTAAACTAGTAGTACTAAGTTAAGCCTAATGATGTGTGCTTAAACACACATCATTTATACCCCTGAAAACACTATTAATCGGACTAAAAACACTAAAATATGCTTAATTATATTGCAAATATGTTTGCTTTGTGTTTTTATGTCTCGCATGTACTAAGGATTGAAAACGGAGAAAAAAACGGTGATTTTCGGGCTTGACTATATCAAGTTTGCTTATTATTTGAAGTCAAGACGAAGTCGGAATAATTCCTCAAGCATGCCATTGGAAAGAGCATGATAATTTGAGTCCGACGGTGCCTTCATCTCTTATTGGGCCGGCCCAACACCATTTATATGGGTCGGACCGACCCATAATTATTAAAGACTCAAATTTTGAACAACTACAAAAATCTAGCCAAGTCTTACTATTCGTGTGGCCTAGGTAGCAAGTCAAAATGAGGAAGTCCATTTTCTTTTGTTATAGAAAAAAGCGCAGGCCCAGTAGTTATGTAAGTAACCAAACCCAGATTCGGCCCAACAATTGGAATTGAGACTTGGTCCAAGAAACAAATAAAAGCCCAAATTCCAGCTTATGTTACTACTGCTTTGGATGTACGCAAGGTGGGACAAAAAATTATAAAACAAATGAAAGCAGCAGACGTGGGTTTGGAATATATCATCTCCTGTCATTTTTTTCATTATTTTTCTATTTGGTAGGAGTAGATAGTGTAGAGTACAGTAGCATTATATTCCTTTTCTCATCTTATCTTTATTTTTCGGTTAAAGTAGACGTAGAGTATTAGTAGAATAGTGATAGAAGTAAACTAGTTTAATTTATCTATTGTATTTTTTCATTCTCAACGATTAAATGTAATGGTTCGGGTTTAGATGTTTTATGAATCGGTTCTAAATTTATTGAAGTATGATTCGTGACTTGTTATTGTTTGATGTTTCGTATTGCTGGAAATGAATACCAATGTTAGGTTTGGTCGATTGCTTCTTTATAGCTCTTTCGATTCTTTGTCTCATCCCTTTTTATTTTGACTTATTTAGTAAATAAGCATTCAAACAGCTTGTTTTACAGCTTATTTGTCCCAGCTTATTAAATTGATAAGGTGATAAATCGAATAAGCTTATAAGGCTTAATCGATTTATCCTTCATCCTTTTATAAGTTTTGATTGAAATAAGCTTTTCAATAAGCTTAGCTATAGCTTATTTAGTTCGGATAGGCAGTTGTGATTTGACAATGTTTTCTAGATTAGTTTTCATCTCCTAGTGCTTATTCGGTTTATCAAATGAGTTTTTAGTAGTGCTTGTTGTTTTGGTTTGTGCTTTTTTAGTTTAGATCTCATCTAGTTTAGCTTATTAGATCTAATTTAGTTATGGTTTTAAAAGTCTTACTCTCGGTATGCTTATTATCTTAGCTTATTAAAAGTTTTCAAATAACAAGTAGTGCTTATCAGATTTAGGTTTATTTAAAACATAGATTAGTGTAATTTGTTAAGTATCTTAAGAATTTGTTGAATCAGTAAGTATAATTGAAAATAGTATAAAAAATGGTTTAGTGTAATTTGTTAGATTTAAGCCCACTACTTTAGCCCATTGTGCTCATCCATTTTGTATAGGAACTTTTGCAAATGCAAGTTTAGGACAATAGAATCATACTGTTTGATTATTATTCTTTTAACGCTTGTTTGTCTTTGTTTTGGCGATCTGATTCAACACGTAGGCGTGAAGCTTAAGGGTCTAGTAGACTATCTTTTTATCATAAGTTTAAAGCTATAAGCTTATAAACTTAAATATTTAGCCTAGTTTATTAAATCGGGTGGTTGTAATATCTTTCTTTGCTCGGATCGGGTTCTACCTTCTTTTCCTATTTCTTTAATTAGTAGTTTTTTTTAATTAGTTAAAAATGTTTATGTTTGATATTATGATTTTTGCTAGCTTAATTGTTATGATTAGTGAGTAGTTTATTAGTGCTTGCTAAGTGATTTATGGATTGGAAATTAAGTGTGGATTGTAAAAAGGTTTGTTAATTAATAATTCTCGATTATTTAGATTTGTAGTTTGAATGTTTTAAAGGGCAAAATCCGGAAAAATAGTCAAACGACACATCTAGTAATTAATATCTTTTAAAAAGATTTTTGTCAAAATAAACCAACGTTGTGAGATAATTATCTTTTCTAAGGAAGTTAATTCGTTAAGTAAAGCCTTAATTCACACTTGAGGAACTTTTCACGTCACTTAGTAAGCATATCTTTTTATATAGTTCTTTTCATTTAATTGTTTAGCTTATTTGTTATTTAGTATAATCTAGTTTAGTAGTTTTTAAAAATTAGTGTTAAATCAAAAATAAAAAATCCAAATTAAAAGATATTCGAGCATTAAATTGGAAGCATTTTCGTGAATTTCAAATTCATCTCTCGTTGGGACACGACATCCAGAGGATAGATAATTACTTTTCCTAAAGTAGTTTTTATCCGACGTGATTACTATATTATATTACTCGACTAGTCATTTACGACGAATCAGTTTTTGGCGCCTACCGGGGAGAGTTGTACGATTTTCGCGTTGTGTTTCGAAGTGAATGCCTTGAAGATCATTTCTCTTGAGAAAGTTTATTTTCGTAATTAAAAAAAAGAATTTAATTTAATTATAAAATAAAAATCCAAAAATATTTTCTATTTTATTTTCTTTTATATAAAAATTTTAATAAATACCAAAAAAAATATTTTTATTTTATTTTATTCTATTTTCTATATAAAAATCAAAAAAATATTTTCCATTTTTATTTTATTTTTTATTTTCTTTTATATATATATTAAAAATTAAAATAAAAATGATGATAATAAAGATTTACAAAGAAATTCTAAAAATTATGAAAAACCAAATTCCTCTGTTTTACTTCTTGTGCATGAACACGCAATTTTCTTCGAGCCAAATCAAGTTACATTTTTTCAATCCCGAGAAAAGTTTACAATTTCGTCAAGTAGAAGAATCCGAGTCCGATAATATTTTTCATGATCATATACAAGGAGAGGACGAGAACGCTGAAGACGTCTAAATGGCCGATCATTTGAGATCGATGGAAGAGCTACTCAGAATACCTATCGTAGGTATTGAGAATGCTATCGTTGTTCTTGCAGTTCTAGCAGATGAATTTGAATTGAAACCCGAGTTACTTGATTTTATAAGTAACAATTCTTTCTTTGGTCTTGACAATGATAGATCCTATTCATAAATAAAGTGATTTTACAATAATAACCCGAACTTAGTACTAAGAAAACAAGTGCTCGAATGATGTGGTGTAAGTTGATCTTTATTCTCTGTTTTTCACTAAAAGGAGTAGCCAAGACATGGCTTGAGAATGAACCTCCTAATTCTATCACAACTTGGGATGATTTAGTATCAAAGTTCTTGAATCGATTTTATCCTTATTCTAAAACAAGAGAGCTTAGAAAAGAAATCACGAACTTTCAACAAGTTTTTGGTGAGACTTTTACCGAAGCTTGGGAAAGATTCAAAGATTTATTAAGGAAATGTCCTCATCACGGATTTTCACTCCTTCACCAAATAGATTTTTTCTATAACGGGTTAAGTCAATTTGATCAAGATTTTCTAAATACCGCAGCGGGTCTAAAAATACTCATGAAGCCTTAACCATTATTGAGAATAAAGCCAAGGTTCGAACTTGTAGAAATAAACCTTAAGTTTCAAGTAGTGTTGGTAGTTCAACTCAAATTGACGCCATTACCGCTCTTACTAAACAAGTCGAAGCTCTTATTTCTAGCATGCAAGAAGCTTATAACCGAAACCAAGAAGCCTTGATTCAGTTAATGCAAACTCAAATGGGTCAAATGGAAGAAACTTTTCAAGAGAGGCTATCATGTGTGCCACCGAGTGACATCGAAACATACCCACGAGAAGAACATAAAGCGGTTACTACTATGAGTGGTTTGACATTGGATGGATCCTTTATTCCTCATTCTAATTTTCTCTTTTATCAAGAAAAGGAACAAGAATCGGAGACCATAACGGAAATGGTAGAAATTGCTAGCTCTCAAAGCACACCACATGTCATACCTCCGGAAACTCCACCATTGTCCACACCAAAATTAAAGGAAGACCCGAAGCCTAATCCTCATCATCCGTCAATTCCATATCCATCTCGGCTTCAAGAAGAAAAATTTCAAGCTTTGGAGAATCTTACGGGACGTGCCGACCATTTTGTTTATAGAATTGATATTGTTGATTCTTTGTGCAATAAATTTTCTATTAAAAATAATTCTTTGAGTGGCAATCCCACTCCCTCTTCTGATTTTGTGGTCGAGTCTCTCTCCCCACTTCATATTCCCTACGAGGATAGTGACTCTCTCGTGGAGGAGACCGATATCCTTCTTTCTCATTTTGATGATTCTCCACCTGAATGGTAACCATTCCTCTTTACCCAAAAAAATATGAGACTTTTAGCTTTGATATTGAAGAGAAGAGTAGTGGCAGTACCACTACTCATTCTGATTATTCTCTTCCTGGATATGATTCGTTTATCTTTGACCTTTCGATTGATCCATTTCCTCCTGCCGATAGGAGTGATTCTTATCATGAGGAGTTCGCCGATGAACTCACTCACATAATATCTCCACCGAAGTATGACCGTTTTTTACTTTGACCTTGAGATCATTCCAGGAGATTTTACTAGAGTTTTAGAGGAAAATATATTTGATTTATCAACTAAGGGTTTAACAATTAATGTGCTTAATGATTCTTCTCTCCTATTATCCGATTGTGACTCCTCTCTTTCTGAAGAATTTTCCGAGATTGACCTTCTAGTCTTATTTCCCTCCAGAAATGAAGACATAATTTTCGATCCCGGGATATTCATTATCAAAAGAGTCCAATATAAGAGATTTCATATTTTTGCACTGGATGATTTTTCTAATATCTCATTCATCGGTAATTCTCTTCTCTTGATTGATCCTTCTATGATCGAAACTTTTCTTTCATTTCCTTCCATAAATGAAGACAAGGTTTTCGATCCTAGAATTCTCATTATAGATGGAGTTTTCTCTTCCACGAGAAAATCTCCACATCTTCTGATTAATAATTTCTTGATCGATAAATGTCATATTTTAAGTAAAATTTCATTGATGACCGGATCTTCGGTTAGTTTTCACCCCAAGGACAAAGAAATTCGGGGAGAGTCAAGCTAGAGACTCGTACAAAAACAAGCGCTTCTCGGGAGGCAACCCGTGTCTTTTCTTCTTTCTATTTTTCTTAATAAATAAGTGTGTGATTTTATAGCCCAAGTGTGGGGGCGTGCTTCTTTCTATGGTATGTGGTTCCGTTTTTGCAGGATGCCTTAAGATCATGAAGACCCGTGCTTGTTTTTAATCCTCTAATCGCCCGGTCTTCAATCTTCTGCTTATTTTGGAATCCTTAATCCTGATCATGTATATATATTGTGTCTCCCCTTTTACACTTGGAATTTTTTGCATTTGCCTTTTTCGTTCCTAATTGTGGGGGTAAAACCCGATGCTTTTGAACATTGATGCCAATGTTCCATTCTAAGTGTGGGAGGGATTTTTGCCAAAATATGATCTTACATGTGCCTATATGTGTTCCCACGCAACCCTGTTTTGACCAAAATTTTAAAATTTTTATTGTTTTATTTGCATTTTCCTTTTCCGGATTTCCGTAAGTGTAGGGTAAAAACCTTATATTTTTAAAACATTGACCAAAGTTCCATTCTAAAGTGTGTGGGAGGGGATTTCTACGAAATTTAATCAATAACTGTTTTCCTATCTTGTCCCTCGCAACCGCCAATTTGACTAAGTATTTGCTTAATTATTATGCTAGAAAAATGAAAAAAATATAAAAATATAGAAATAAGTAGGTCCCGTAGAACTAGGTACTTTTATGACTTGACCCACGTTTTTTGAAACTTCTAAAGCCTTTTCCCTTGAGCTTTCGTCGTGAGCTTAAGACGCTTGCTAAACTTAAAATTTTGCACAATAACCGAAAAATGATAGAGTTTAATATAATGTTAGAATGCTAAGCGTGGGTAGTAGTTGGATTCTTTTAGAAGCTCATAATGTAAAAGTGGCATTTTTGTTAGGCCATCCCCCATACCTAGCTTTAATAAACGTTTATAATTGTTTAAATAAATAGCAAGTTACTTTGGTTTTGTGAATTCATTATATTTTAAATCACACTTCTTAGAGATTCCCTTCTGGTGAAAGTAAGGTTACGACATCAGAGAGTTGTTACAAGTGTAGTGGGGAAATAGACTCCGTGCAGACCACATATGTCTGACGTGCTCGCATGAACGATGTGGCAGTTGTTAAAAGTAACACAAGGACATGAAATTTGTTCTACATAATCATAATAGTTAATGTAATAACCGAAGCCGAAATAAGACCACATACCTTATTTGTCCGCTCACAACCGATGTATCATGTCCATTAAAAGGGTTTGATGTAATAATACTACTAAATAATTTGTGGGCTGATAAAAGTTTTACTATACTGCCCTTTGTCGGCTCACAAACCGAGTGGCAGTCTGGTCGGAAGAAGATAAGGAGGGCCCAAAGTAAGAATAATAATCATGAGACAGAATAAAAGTTTGTTAGCGTTTGCCGCTCACAACCGAAGTTGCATCAACAAAGCCTTTTAAAAAAAAAGGTCGGGAAATTACCGATGTCAGAAATAAGACTACTGCTCTGTGTCGTTAGGACGTCCGATTTGTCATTGTTTAAAGGACCGAGGTTAAAAAATGATAGCAATAATAATAATAATAATAATAAAGCCAAATTTTGACTCCGGGGTTATCTAAATAAAGCCTCCGTCTTTGGACTCGTAGTTGAGTTGTTTCAGATGAAATAAAAAGGATAACCCCTAAATCAACGGGGAGGGGCTGCGAAATTAGAATACCTTAAATAAATGAGGACCTTATAACACCAAATCGTCTCATTTTATAGGAAAAGATATCAAACTAATTATGTTCTAAGGAACCCGATTTACTTTATCATTAATAAGGCCATAATTTATTGTCAACCATAAATAATAATAATAAAATAAAACCTTTAGAGGATTTAGGAATAAGGGAGCGAAAAGTAGCTTTGCGTACACAGTTAGCATTTATGAGTAGTGTTAGCATCTAATCTTATATTTGGCTGTGATTTCATTTTAAACTTGGTTTGGGGATTGTGAAAAGTCAAGGATGACGAACTCCCGTTCTTAAAGCCTTTTGAATAATGTTATCTAATTTTTATCTTAGTTTTTATCTATTATTGAATAAAGTGGTTAAAACGGGGGTGCTTGCGAAATAAATGATTTTTGAACCCTCTTAATGGACCTTTTCTGTTCTTGTTTGATTGTGAGGGGTCAAAAGTTAAAGGGGGATGAAATTATTTATTTATGGGTTTGTTTTATAAACATTGCGTGTGAGACCAGCAATGGTTTAGTGTGGGAGAATCTGATGTGTGCTAAAACACACATCATTTATAACCCGGAAAACACTATAAAAAGGACTAAAAACATGAAATATGCTTAATTATATTGCAAATATGTTTGGTTTGTGTTTTTATGTCTTGCAGGTACAAGGGATTGAAAATAAAGCAAAAACGGAGACTTTCGGTTAAGATTTGAAGACGTTTACGCGTTTTTCGAGATCAAGACGAAGTCGTTAATATTTTTCGAGCATACCATTGGAAAGAGCACGAAAATTCGAGTCCGACGGTGCTTTCATCTTTTATTGGGCCGGCCCGACACCATTTATATGGGTCGGACCGACCCATACTTATTAAAAGCTCAAGATACAACAACTCTTTAATTCCAGCCCAGCCCATGACCAAATGAAATGGATCCGGCCCAATACTAGAAGAAAAGTTTAAGAAGTAAACGAGCCCAACAGCTGTTGAATATACCTGAAGCCCAATTCACGAAATGAAAAAAAAAAGAAAGCCCATATTCATTTTTGTTACTATGCTTAGAAGATACGCAGTTATAAAAAAGTAGAGAGCAGATGGGGATAGGGAGAAAAAAGAATCTTATCTTTCATTTTTTTATATATCGTTTTTTATTCTCATTCGGAGATGAGGAGCAAGCAGACGAAAGGATATAGATCTCATTATTTTTGTTTCATTTTTTTTTCTTTCTACTTTTCGTTTCATTTTTTTAGTATGGACTAGTATAAATTAGTTTTAGACTATAAATTTTGTATTGATCTTCATTTAAGGTAAAGCTTTAATCACTATTATTTTATGGTTATGTGTCATTAATTTTAAGTCTTAATTTTTATGTTTTAGTTAACCATAAACCATTTTTTACTGTAACGAATACCTCACATAATCTCTATATAGCCCTAAATCACTCTTTTTATAAAACTTTTATTTTATAAATCTTGTAGTTTTAAAAATGTTTTAAATAAGTCATACAAAGTTTCAAATTTTTTTATAAAAGTGTCATCTTTTATCAATTCATTTTTATATAGTTCACATTTTATATAGTTATTAAATCAATGATTAATTAGTTTTAATTAGAGATAAAGTGTTGGAACTTAATTGCTTACAATAGGTTGTATTCAAACGACGTAATTGTTAAGGGTTATTAGCTTGTAGATGGAATAGTTGTAAAATTGAAATTTATATAGTATCATCTCGCTCGTTAATATATCCCAAACTATGGTAACCTCTAGAAACCTCTTTTCTTTGTCAATTTTATTACTTATGTTTAATTGCCATATTTAGTATAGATAAAAATATGATTGATGCCTTGTTAATGTTAGCTAGATACCCTGTTTTAGCGAATTAGATATAAATTGTATGTTGTTAAATTGACCCGTGAAATAGTTAGTTAAAATGCGTGAAGGAAAAAAAAGTAAAAAAGTAGAGATATTAATTTACCGATTAATATTTAGATTTCTAAATTGAAATATTTCTAAGTTGCAAACAGCCGTAGACATAAGTCACCAATAATCTAGTAATTTAATACTTTTAAAAGATAACGATTTTCCAACAATCCCAACGGTCGTGAGAAATAATATTTTATAAAAAAATTACCGGGTGATATAATTCTCATCGATTTAAAGTAATTAGTACCAAGAAAAAACTTTGTTATCAATATTACACCAACTTATGGGAGAAAAAAACTGAAATTAAACGAGTACCAATTCTTTATTAACTCTTTACTATCACATTTAAAGATCTACTTCACGCTCACTTGAACAAGCAAATTATGTTTTATACACACTTAATCTATATTGTCTTGGCTTATTATTATTATTTAAGTTATAATAAAGTGTTATAGTTTATTATTTATTAGTTAGTATAAAAAACCAAAGTCCAAAAACCTAAAAGATAATCAAGCATCCAATAATAATCATTAACGTAATTAATCAAATTCTAATTCTTCATTGGGATACTTAAAATTATATACCATACGGGTAGTAACGTAATTATACGATACCATGTAGCACATACACGTTATATATTTTCCAAAACCACCCCTTTTATCACATTCCTGTTTCCTTATACAAATTCATGCACTCAATTAATTAACATTCATATTTAATTCCAATTCGCCCACGCCCTAAATTGGCGAAACTAAACCTAATTTTCATCACATTTAATTCAACAAGACCAATAAAACCAAACTAGGTAGAATGAGAACGGTAAGTTGACTTAACTTCCTTAATTCACATATGCTTATGTCGTGCATTTATTAATTGCTTATCTAAATTAGTTTTTAGCTTATCTTGCTTAGTTTTCGTTGCTTATCTGCTTGTTATAGTATATATCCTGCTTATGTTTAGCTTATATCTCAATTGGGGTGTGCTGTTATCTGCTTATTATTAGCTAATCTGCTCGAATAAATAGTGTGTTAAAGGAATGGTATTTGGATTACAAAATCTCCATCACTGTATGCATATAGAGCTTAGAAAAAACATAGCAGTTTAAGGCGTGTTTTTGGATTAACAAAATTAGACACAAATAAAGCAAACAAAATGAAAATATTTCAATTTGAAACCAATTTGCATTAGCCTTTTTGACCCATTGACGTGTTTCGTATTTGTTGTTACCAATGTTAGAACAAACACTAATATCATTTCAGACAGCAACTTAGGCTCAGACTAACAACTCCAAAGTCAAAACAACAACCCAAGGACTTCTTTTTGGGCACATACCCTCATCCATTGAATAAGTCGGAAACGGGGAGATCAGCACTTAGGATGAATCGATTCTGAGGAGTATGTGCATAGCTCTCCAGACATTGTATATAGAAAATGACCATCTAATAGTTTTGCAAAAATGGTAAAGGATGAGTATTATCATCTGAAGTAAAAGGAAATGAAAATTTGTGTATCAATAGGTCATTGAGGTAATAGACTAATGCAAAGACCTTCTTTCTTGAGAACAACTCAAAGGGCTAAAGCATCTAGGTCAAAGTGCAATAGCAACACGGCTAAAACACTCATAGTGCAAAAGCCCTAAAACTAGCCAATAACAAATAATGTCCTTGTGGCTTGCAAATGCTATAAAACTGGAATGCAATTCTTAACAATGTACCTTTGGATTGGAAGATCCCCATAACAATGAACTGGTTGCAGAAGATAAAGCAAGGGAAAAGGAAAATGGAGGATGAAAGCTAATTTACACCTTTTATTGATACTTTATGGTGAATTTTTTGTGGGTCCTTAAGTAATGGTAAAAAAGTAGCAGACAAAGACAATATAAAGATGGGTAAAACAATATGTCTTTTGCTGAATATACCAGGAGATAGAAGACAGGTAACTTTTATGGATTACTGTCAAAAGATAATGGGAAGTAAAAATATGTCTATTAAATATCCATTTGCTTCTACTGATTAATACTGTTTTATGGTTATACCCTATATCGATAGAGAATGTTTAACCAATTGTGTGGGGATTGTAATTATTGTCCAATGTAAATGAGTTATCCTTATCTGCTATTCTAATTGTTGTGTGTTTTTTCCTTATACCTGCTTAAAACACAAAAGAAATGTTCATAATGATTGGCCCATCAATACAAAGGATTGCTAAAGGAGAACTGGTATGGATAAGACACTAGTATGAGGAATAATCTAGAAAAACAAAAGAAAATTTTACGCCAGAGCAAGAGAGACAAGAAAACCTGACAGACAACAGTATAACACAGACGAGGATACCAATCTATAAGAATCTTATACTCTCCAAAGAATAAAGGTAAGTAATTACGGTAGATTCAAAGAATGCTCAATCCAAAAAGTCAAAAAGGCAGTTCCCTATTCCAATCACAATTATGTAAATGCTTGCTTGTGGACCAAGCAAAATGTTCTTCCGGGAGACTTAGTGGTGTTTGGTGGGGGGGGATTTGGTTAGTGACTGTACAAAACGGCCGCCCAATAAATGGTGGACGATCCTGGCCCCCACCGTAAACATCCCTATTGTGTATAAGGGCCTCACTCTTCCCCTTTTCACCCTTCCCGTAAAATAACCACATTCCTTCCGCTCCATATAGATAACCCTCACCCTACTAAATTTACGAACACCCCCTCTTCTACCACAGCCAGACAACTCAGCAAACGCGAAAGTAAATAGATTATGTGAAAAGGACACCCCCCAACTGTTGGTTAAACTACCATAAATATCCCATAATTACCATGGTGAAAATGACCAAGAGTCCAACCCACAGACAAAGTGTATCCAGGAAATAACTAATAAAATGTAGATGTTAGTATCTAAAATATGAGTAGTTAATTCCCAATTGCAGTTTGTTAAGATAATTGGAGTTATTGGAATAGTGTTTTTTAATTCCATATGCAATTCACATTTGCATTTACAACAAGCATTTTGCAGAATGCATAATGCAAATAAGCATTTGCTTTGTTGCAAGCTATTGCATTTGCAGCATTTGTAGTTGCATTTGCAATAAGTATTTGCTTTGCTGCAAGCTATTGCATTCGCAACATTTGCATTTGCATTTGCAGTTACAATAAGCATTTGCTTTGCTGCAAGCTATTGCATTTGCAGCAAGCATTTGCATTTGCATTAAGCATTTGCAACAAGTATCTAACCGTTTGAGCACAAAGATCATACAAGTTCTAATTAACCATTACATAAACAAAGATCATACATTAACAAACATTACTGAGAAATATCATACATTAATGAAAAAGATCATACTTACCCATTACATACATCAAACATTAACAAAGATCCTAACATTACAAACATTACACCTAAACCATTACATTACCAAGATAAGACCTAAACCATTACATTACTTACCTATTAGCATACCAAATCCAACACAAACCACTGAGAAAGATCCTAACATGATGAAAAACAACCTATCATACAATTTCAGCTTTGACTTGGTAGCTCTCAACTCTTCTTCCAACATTGACAACTCTTTGTAGTATTCACCCCCTTCTTCAATTGTTTATGCTTTTGCAACAGCCCATACAACAACTCTTTGTAGTATTCACTTGGAAGATCATCATCCAAAAAATCATAAACATTGCATTTTGAGCATGTTACAAATCGTTTACCCGGATTCTTCCTTTTTATTGTCGTTTGTACTTTTAATTGACGATTACATTTACAAAAGTATTCAGCCCTACCACTAATTACCCGGTATTCGGATGAAGTCTAAGATGGCGTGATTAGGTTTTATGTGATTTTCGACCGTTAGGGGGAATTTGGGGGAAAAGAAAACGTGATAAAGGAGTGTAAGTAAATAAATAAAGGGGTAAAAGGGGCGATTTTGTAAAAAAAAATAAGTTAGAGGGTTAAAGGGAAAAAGAGTATAACGGTAATATTGTATTAAAATCATGTCACGTCAGCTTTTTTGTTAATCATAGCTACAATAGAAAGATTAGCAAAGTGTTTGAATTCTATAGAAAAATTAAAAGTTCATAGCTTACAAAAGAAAAATGTGACAAGTTCGATGCTTTTTTAGACCATTTACCCTTAACTAAACTTATGAACTCACCAACTTTATGTTGACACTTTTAAGTATGTATTATCAGGTGCTTAATCCCGTAAGGATATTTTTGAAGTCATTGGAGTCTGCATTATCATCATGACTTCACTTCATGGATTTTACTTGCATTCAAATTATTCTCGTCGTATTTTATCAGTTTATGGCTTATCTTGATGCAAAACTTGTAGGACCGTTTGTTTAAAACTTATTTCAACTTTATGTATCAACGAGAGTATTTTTAAACGAATCATGTAGGAGTTGTTCTCTTTATCTTGTGCTTGCGTATTATGAAGTCACCACCCCCCGGTTACTTTTCCGCTGCGACATTTTGGGGGTGTGACATTGGATCACTTGAAAACAAATGTTTATATAAGTTAAATGATCAAAGAATAAGAAATGTGTTTGTCGATTTAGAACAGAAAGAATAAGTGTGCAAAAGGTGAACAAATCTAGAGGAACAGTCAACTATTTATAGGCAAAGCCTGAGACAAAAATTGCCCGGCGGCCCCCCAAGCTATCAAAGGCGGACCCCTTATCGATAGGGGGCCGCGGGTGCCTATCAAGGGGCCGCCTCATGGTAGCACGCTCCTGTTTTTATCATGTAGTGGGAAAATATTTTCTAAGGCATGTTTTTCTGATTTTGGAGGGAAAAATGTGATTTCAAATATATATTTGAATAAAACATTTCTTTTAATTACAAAAATATTTTGTTTAATTTATTTTTGTAAAAAAGTTTTGTTACATTTATAAAACTGTAAAGTTTAGGACAAAAAGATAAAACTTTAATCATTTAACAAATTAATCATTTGTTTGTACATACCTTAAGTGATTTACGTCGAAATAAAAATTTACGACTAATAACTTGTTTACGTTTAATTTTACGTGGAATGTTTTTACATTTTGTTATTATCAAAACGTAGACAAGTCAAAAAATATAAATAACATTTTTAGACATTATTTGTATTAACATAAGTCACAATAGATCTTCAAATTATGGCATGGTTTAGTAAAATTATCCAATATATACAATTATAAGGCTGTGTTTGCATGTCGGGTTTTTTAACCCGGTCTTTTAACCCGTTGTACTTACTCACATCTCCACTCTAAATTCCAGTAGCAGGACACGTGTTTACACATATGCATTTGAATATTGATTCATCATCTTGGTGGTATCAAAATAATTATCAAAAAACTACTCACCCAAAACACACACATACAATACGACCGGTGTTTTTGGTTTTCCGGTGAAGCAACACAGTAATATAAAATCCACAAGTAGCTGTTCATCAATAGCAGCACATTAAATTCAGGTATGACCAAATAACTCTTCTATCTTGATGCACTTTTTAATGTTTTTTAACCCTAATTTGTAATCGGTAAGGAACTTGATTTCCTTCTAGGGTTTAATTTGGAATTTTTCTTATAGGTTTAATAAAATCTTGGATATTGATTGGTTTTTTAATCTATATTGTTCTACCCTTTTGCCTGTATATTATGTTTGTAGTTTAATTTGCTACTGTTATTTTCGAGCTCTTTGTTTTCGACCTTTTTTGGTGATTTGTTATCTTACTTTTCAGGCAACATATTATGTTGTGAGAAAGGAAGCCAAACATCAAAGAGAATTGGAAGCCTGGAATTCCAAGGTTAAGTTTGAGTACCAACTATCCGTTTTTTAGTTTTAAATTTCATGTGTTTTGTTGGTTCTTATGTTATTTTCATTTGTTAATCTATACTTCTATATCTATACTATTATATAAAGCATTTACAATGTGGGTCCCATCAAAAATTAAGATAAGGAGGTACAATCTTGACCATCCATCTTATTTTAGAAAATCACATCAAGTGACATGTCTTAATTAAAAAATCACTTTTATTTTCAATTTGACATATCTTTTTATCTATTTTTTTTTATGATTTAACTTCACCGTATTTTCTAAAATTTCATGATCTTTAATTCAACATCCATTTTGATATATTTTTATAAATTTTTAGCTTTTCACATTTTTAGTGGGTTTATTTTGAATTTTTTAACAACTTTAACTTTAATTTGATTACAAACTTGATTCGTAAAAGATATATACTTTTGGAGACAATGTTTGATGGGTAAGAGAGTGTGTGAGTCTTTATACAAGCGAGAATGATGTTAATATGATGTTGCGGGAAAGCTACGGAAACCCAAACAAACGAATTCTCTAAGCGGGTAGGGAATTGCGGAGCGAGTTGGGTTAGTAATTTTTATCGCCGCCGCTATGCGCGGGTATCCAACTAGTTTATAGAACGATGGCCGGTTTTGTGGGGAAGAAAATGAGACCAAGAAAGGGTATGATTCTTGAATGTCCTGTGTGCTCCACTCTGATATACCCTCCGATTCATCAGGTTTGGTTTTGCATAGGTTTTGTTTTTCACTCTCATTATGCGTCTTTGCAAGTGTTTAGATATTAAAATTTGATCACCAAATAAGTAGTATTTGGGATTTTGTTTTAAAACAGATTATCTTTCCTGCGAGTGGTTCTTTAACTCAACATGGCTGTAAATAGTATAAACTTTTGCATTCACCCACGTTGCAACTTTTAAGCACGAAATTGACATTTTGTTGTATTTTACCCGAATTCACCCACTCATATGTTAGTGTGGTTCAAATTTGCCACATCTTCTTTATTTACTTCAAAACATATGGTTAGATCATAATTGAAGTTTTTGTTGGATATATCTATGCAGTATAATGGTTCAAGTTCATCTTTTGCTCATCACATGGGATCCACATCTAGCAAACAGGTTTGTTTCAACTTTGATTTTTGTTTCTGTTCAACATGATTTACGTCAAAGATATCAAAAATTTTAAAGTCTTATAGGGTATAGTTGGTGCCGCTTAATATGTTTAATACTGCTTATAATTAGTTATCCCAAACACCCCCATACCATTTTATCTTTTTGAATTGAAGAAGATGTTAATTTGGTGTGAGCTTATTATGGTTCATCGGAATTATGATATAGGCAACGGTTCAAATGTTTAGACTTAGTCAGGGACTACTTATAGCTAAGTTGTAGGCACAAAGAGTTCTATTACAAGGAATACGATAACATTCATATCTTTACAGTAAATAGAGAACTATATATAGGCTTACCTTGACCGAACATCCTCCTTGCCTCTTAATCTTTCATTGAAACATGATATGCCTGAATTAGCACGTATTAAAACAGCTTCATTACAAGCCTGTAGCAAGCGCCCTCCTCCAGAATCCGTCAATATACTAATTCATCAGTCCAAAAAATTATAAATCAGGTGGGGTTTCAACATCTTAATAGTTTCAAACATTCCCTTTTGTAGTTTTGTGTACATCTTATTTGCTTTAAGAAAATATAAATAGTCTACAATGATGACATTTATGCGTTTCTCACTGAAGAGTGATGGACCAATTTTTTAGTCAAAATGGTGTCAAAAACCAAATCTCAAGCTTTGTTCCATTGTTCAATGTGTAGGAACACAACTGGACCAACGTATGAGCGTTGCCATGATCAATAACACATTATAAGCAGGTTTCATTTGGGATCCAGTTGTGGTGGGATTAAGAAACTTGGCAGTGTGTTCGTATTCAAGGTAATTTTCTGCTTATTTTTTGAATTGATGTTACCTGTGAAACATTGATGTCAAATACCTTTTATACTTTCTAGATAAATCCGTCCACTTTTGAGTTGTTTCGTTCTTTCTAAAAGAAGTGTGACGTCTATGTACGCCGCATCTGCAATTTGAACCATTGCAGGAACACCGCCCGCACTAGACTCCGATGGCAGCCAACAAAATGAAAGTGTTATCACACGGGAACAAGCTACCAACAAACTAAAAGTGTTATCGCATTAGGGCAGATACAACGTCTACGTACGCACGTGTAAGTTTACTTTTTTGTTACATAGTATAGCTTAAAAATGTGGTTGCCGTCTTTGGTTTTAATTAACTTTTGTTCGCATACTCGGAGCTTAAGCATACTCGCATACTCGGACCTGAAGTACTATTTGTTTGCCAACTCCCACTATTTGTTCGCATACTTCCACTTAAAAATAATTTATATGTCTGTTCAATAAAGGAGTTAACATGTCTATTCAATAAAATAAAAAAAAGATATACTATGTAACAGAAAAGTAAAAAGGTAGCTTAAGAACGTCTTTGTCTTAAATCATGTCTTTGTCTTTGTCTTAAATCGTATAATTTTTTATTTGCATTACTTTTTTGGTTTGTAGAGACGTTTTTTGGAGTTGTTAGAGTCATGTATTTTGAAGGACATGCTTGGCTCATTTACCACCTGAGGTAAAAATAATTTATATCTTTTGCATGTTTTTAACTTTAGGCAATACATACATGTTCCGCAAGACATTTAAACAACATTTGTTTGCCTTTTATCAAAGATGATGCAACCACTGATGGAGCATTATAGCACAAAAGGTGGGCTGCAGTGTGTTGAACAATGTGTTTTCTACATGGATATTTCTTCATTGGACTTCAATCAGGTATGTTTATGAACAAAGTTGTGCAACATTGATATGGGGGTCAGGGTATTTTTATGCTCTAACCGTAATATTCCTTACCTGTTTCAAAAAGTTTCCTACTTTTTACTTGCTTGTAACTGAATTAGGCATCGGAAAATTCTACTATATATTAATTAGCATTTAGTTTCTGATCATACAAACAAATTAATGGTTGAAAATGCACATTAGACAACCAGGCCCCTATCGCGAAGAATAAAATGGAGTTTCATTTGGAAATAAAATTGTTTGATGATGAAATGCTTTGTGTATGCTTTGTATAAGTTGATGTGGCAACCAGACCCCTATCGTGGTTACAGCCATGGTGTATGCTTTGTATATATTTTTTTTTCCTTTTTTTAAAAATTTTTTTTAAGCTTCTCGGATTTTGTGGTTATCAAGTTAAGATGAATATGAGTATGATGTTTGTATCTTAGAGATGAAACA
>BQNB010008153.1:0-38189 GCA_026074375.1 Tanacetum coccineum
AACCGTTTCTGTTTAAGTATAGGATGATTTAATACGTCCGTTTGATGTCATAAAATTTGAAAAACACTCTCCCCCTCAATCGATGACTCGTTTTCTATTGAAAGAGATGTAGTCATTGATTGAGTGTTAAATTTTTATGAGAAATCCAGATCTGATTAATTTTCGCACAACACTTTTACCACCTTGGTTAACTCAAATAATTTTTGAAGAATCATAGAATAAAAATTATTTGGTTAGAAAGAAGACTTATCTTCTATATCAAAAAATAATGCACTGAAATGTATATTAGATCGAGGGTGCACGGATATAAAGTAATCCATGTCCGGGAGAACTTAATCACCCCGTTGTTAGGAACAACCATCTTTTTGGCGACGAGCTTGCCTCATTTTGAAAACCGGGTTGCAGTCTGAAATAACTGCAAGCCATGTAGACATGTTTTGAAAAGTTTGAACTTCTGTTCGAGCTTCGTTTAAAGGCCCGTGTCATTATTGAATGACATTTCTAGGTCCGTAAATGTTATCGATAAGCAGAAGACATGTCTTGAAAACCTATATATATATATTTTTCTGATTTTTTATGGATTTTTGTTGGTTTTATATTTTTTACGAAATTCCTGAGCCGTGAGCGATCTCCATTCATATGTTTTGAGCAGCCTGAGTCCAAATACCAGAGAACGATCTGTACAACCTACATTTGAACAAAGGCGAGAATGGAGAGTTGGATATACTGGATCCCCGATTGCAGTTGAGGTCCGTTTGGTTAGAGTAAACAAGGTTAGATCAGTTGATACTATATCCTCATGAAATACAACCCAACCACTCCCTTCTCTACTTGTTCTCTGATGAAATGGAGTAGATGTCGGATGTGTTTAGACATGGGAGTGCTGGACGTTGTTGAGATAGAGCTATGTCATCTTGTGGGTTCACAATACAGGGGATGTGATTGTATGCAAAAGGCAATAATCCGATAATTGAGGACCGCATCCAATAAGTTTTGGGGCATAACTAACAGAATCGCGATGTATTCAGCTCTGTAGATGAGATGGATGTGCTAGTTGCTTCTTTGATGAGCAGCTAACTAAACTTATCACCATGGAATGTGCTCTCCTGATGTGCTTCTTCGATGTGTCTTGTCAACCTGCTTGATCTGGTCAGCGTATGCTGTTATGCCATGGCGGTGTCTTTCAGATACTAAAGATCACATATTTATGGTTCCTTGGGAGTTACGAAAGACCCGTTTAACTGCTTCAAGGTGCTTTTTGTGGGCTAGATTGTATCCAGCATACAGGCAACAACAAAAACAAAGGTCAAGGTCTACTGGCATGAGATACATCAGGGATCCAATCATACTGCGATATTAGGTCTGGTCAACAGGGATCCCTGAGAGGTCCTCATCCAGTTTTGTTCGCTCCACCATGGGAGTGTCAACAGGGTCACTTTTATGAAGATCAAATTTCTTTAAAATCTCATTAGCGTATTTAGATTGATTTATGAAAATGCCTCAGGGATTTCTGAGAAATTTGTAAGCCTAAGAAAAAGGTATTTGACCCATCATCGATATTTGAAATTTTAGAGTCATTTCATTAGAAAAACAGGTCACAGTCTTTGCGGGGTCGGTCGAGGCTCGCAAATATGATATCATCAACTTATATTTGAACATGAAGAGTGTGTTTGACCTATTTTCCGAATGAACAAGGTTGGATGACTACACTTGGAGAATTCCTTGTGCCAGAAGAAACCTCAACATAGTGTCATACCACGCCCGGGTGCTGCTTTAACCGTAAAGAGTTTCTTCTGACGGTAGCATGATGTGGACGATCGGGGTCAACAAGCCTGCTGGTTGGCTCTACAAATACTTCTTCTTTAAGCTTGCCATTTAAGGAATGTAGTTTTCACGTCCATTTGATAAATGTTATGTTTGCATGACATCAATTGGCTAGGAAATATTCTGATAGCTTCAAGTCTGGCGACCGGGGCGAAGGATTCTTCAAAATCAAGACCTTCTTCTTGACGATATCCTTTCGCTACAAGACGTGCCTTGTTTTTCAACACGTCACCATACTGTTAGTTTTACCTTAAGTAAAATCCCACCCCCACTTGAGAGCAATAATCATTGCACAGTCTGATGTGGCTACTATATCCTATACGTCCAGTCGATCAAATTCATAGATTTCATCTTGCATGGATTGAAACTAGCAGTCTTCAGTAACAACAGATTTAAAGTTTTTTGGTTTGACTTTGATTGTACTAAATTGTTGAAGACACAGAGCATCTATAGCAACTGTTTCGAGTGGATACCAGGTCGTGAAGGGTTTCCCAATAATATTTTCAAGAGGTATGAGAGTCGTCCATTTGCGAAGTATGTTATGAGGTTTGTGAGATTGGTTGGGTATAGGAATCTTGGATTATCCCAGAAGTTGATGCTTTAGGAATTTGGTCTAGGGCGAAACATGAACAATTGGTTCATGCTCAATTGACAGGCAATGGATTTTCTTCCAAAAGAATTGCTCAGTTTGCTACACCTTTGTGTACGAAGATGGATTGATGAGCCGAGGATGAGGTGGAATGACTTCCACGATGGGCATCACTATCAAAGGAGATAGTTTCTGATGGACGGTAGAATGTCGGGGCTTGAGTCTGAGGGGGACATATAAGGCATCTGAGGTTCACCCATTGTAGTCTTAAAATATTCAATCAAACATCGGTTGATAACAACAACTTTAATTCTTTATTGGTGGGCGGTAACATTATGGTATTAGCCTAGGAGCAGAGTTGGTACGAGCCTTGAACTTATAGGTCCAGGCGTCAAGAGGTTAGGAGCAGGTCCTGAACTGGAGTGTACAAGAGCCGTTTACCCAGTCAGCTCATCGAATGTAACGTGAATTGTTTTCATGATTTGTCGGGTTTGTTTGTTGTAGATTTGGTAACCCTTCCTGTTTGGTGCGTAACTGACAAAAAACCTAATGTCTGCTTTAGCCTTCAATTTACCCAGATCTTCACTGTCATTTGTTGGGTAGCAGAGAGCCCAAAAAATACGAAGAAACGAAAGATCTAATTTCTTGTCATGCACAAGTTTGTATGGGGTTTTATCAAGGAGAGTATGTATAAGGGATCGTTGTGGGTGTAACTATGCAGTAGCCATAGCTTTGCCCACAGAAAAACAATGGAGATCTTCGAGATATCAACATAGTTCTAGGGCTTCAAATAGAGTGCGGGGTATGTCTTTCGACAAACACATTCTTGCGAGGTGTTCTAGGAACGGTCTTCTCGTGGCGTTATTCCAATGTTTTATTGTTAATCATTCAGTCTTCTGAACCAATTCGGTGCCATATCAGTCTGTACAACCTGACAGTTTTTGTTGAGGCTGACTTGAAGAATTGTTTTAACAGGGTGATTTGAAGACAGGAGTCTCGTCCTTGGATCTCTAAAACTGCACCATGTGAACCCTGGAGTAGTCATCTGATATTTCCAGAATGTATTTGTCCCATTAATACTCTGCACTCTCATCGGACTGCATAAATCCATCTGAAGGGTGTGTAGAACTTCCATAATGATGTTAATCGTCTTGGGTTTGTAGGTAGCTTTCCTACTCTTTCTAAGTTGGCATGCGGAGCATAGATGATCTTTCTCAAACTTCATCCGAGGTAGGCCTTAACAAGATCTTTTTTATTTGGGAGCAAGATCATTTAACGTACCAAAGTTTAAGTGATTCAACCGACGATGCCACAACTAGGACTTGTTCTTTGAGGCTTTAGACAATAAGCAAATGGGAGAGGACCTCATCATGTTGTCAATAGAAATGGTGTATAAGTTCGTACCATGACTTCCTTTAATAAGATCGAAACCACCTAAGTCTCAGACGAAGCATGTATGCTTTCTGAAGGCAACTTCAAGATCTGAATTACAAAATTGACCGACAAAGAAAAGGTTGTGTCTAAGTCCTTCTACATAGTATACCCTAGAAATTACACTGTCACCAATGACATAATCCCCATAACCCATAATTGCACCAAAATGATCGTTTCTAAATATGACAGTCTCGATAAACTTTTTCACAAAATTCCTGAGCCGTGAGCGATCTCCAGTCTTATGTTTTGAGCAGCCTGAGTCCAAATACCAGAGAACGATCTGTACAACGTGCATTTGAACAAAGGCGAGAATGGAGAGTTAGATATACTGGATCCCCGATTGCAGTTGAGGTCCGTTTGGTTAGAGTAAACAAGGTTAGATGCCATAGGATTAGGACTATTAGTAGGGGCATGAGGCCTAACTAAAGGACACTGTCCATCTAAAGGGATTAGTTTACCAGTGGGCTTCCATTGTTTGACAGGCAATGCTTTAGGTTTAGTAATCATAGTTAAAGGGCACTGATCACCTAAAGGGAATATTCTACCAGTTGGCTTCCAATGATAACCTATTGTGGTAAATATTTTGCCTGTTGGTTTCCATGTTTGTTTAACCTGTTTTACTCCCCAAATTTGTTTGACTGGTGTTTTGTAGTAAGACTTTAAGAAACGTTCAACACACTTAACATGATTAGAGGAAATAAGGCATTCATTACAAGTCTTGCAAAGTGAATTAGAATTCGAATTAATTATAGTACGCTTTAGAGCCAATACTAGAATCAACACGATTCTCTTGTTTCTCATTTTTTTGTTTTTTTTGACTTAATTCATCCTAGAATGGGCTTCTACTTGTTTCAAGGCACTTCTAGCTGGCAAGGTCCTATCTTTCTTTGTATTGCTCCTAGGCTTTGACCTGCTAGCTGCTGAGGCACCTTTTACTCTTGTAGAGGGAATTCCAGGAGCATTAGTCGAATTTATTTTCTATGTGCTTCAACTGTGTGATGGTGTGTTATGAGTTAAGGTTTCACATGGTTCGACAAAATTAACTCGCTTTTTCCTATGTAAATTGGTAGAGGCATTCTGTTTATCGCTAGGGCCAAAGTCTTTAGGACACATGCCTATTACATATTCTAACAGCTCCTGAGAGTGTTTAGTGTAACGGCAAGCAGATGCAGGTATCCAATGGTCTTTCCTCACTTAGCGTCCTGGTTTTACCCTATTTCATGAAGGGTTTCTACATTTTCCTTAAGGCGTTTGATATAGTGTAGATGCACTTCCTAATTCTTATTGAGTCTAGGGGGAATTGGTTCAACATCAATTGCATACTTTTCAAAAGCAGAGACCTTTGGTGTTTTGACATCACTAGTAACACATGGCATCTTCCCCTTGAGTTGGGCCCTTAGATTCTCAATTTCATTTTGCAAAGATTTTGCTTTTTCAGTGGTTTGGGCACGCGTTACTTTAATGGAGTTAAATAACTCTTGATAATGCAGTTTAATCTTTGCATTTTCAGCTTTAAAGTCTTCTAATTGATTTTGCAAATCTGTGACAGTTTGTTTTAATTGAAAATTTTGAGAATCCAGGGACTTATACTCAAGGTGACGATTGTTCTCACTTTTGTTAGCTTTCAATTCAGAGATTTGAGCTTTCAATTTACGGATGGTGTTTTTGTGACTCTGAATCTGATCATCCCGCATACCAAGTTCAAAAAAAACATCAAATTCAGGAACATCTCTAGGTGACTTGGATTTGAGATTATTAACATTTTCTTTAAGATGTTGTTGCTTTAATTGTAAATTAACGTGAGCAACCTCTAGTTTTGAAAAAGCTTTGATCATGGTATCATGATCATCATGTTTAATCTTTCTAAGTAAGCGGGAGTTCTCAGATTCAAGTTCAACAACACGATTCATTGCAACATTATAAGCAGTGGATAAATCATGAAATCGAGAAGCAGACAATGCCGAATCAGTAACAGTATAAAACACATCCTGAGCAATACAGTTAGCAATCAAATTCTCATTTGTGATGAGGAGATTTTTACGTTCAATCTCCCCATATTTTTTATCAATAGCATTCTGGTCCACTTCCGCTTCCATTTCTTCAAAAACAGCTTTCATTGCTCTAACTTCAGTAACTAGTGATTTTTGAACCCCGTCAAAATGTTCTTTGAGCAAATTGAAAAATGGAATTACTTCCGTTAAATAACAACGTTTGGTTTGTTCAAAACCCCGTTCCCCTTCAGTTATTCCAGTTGGTGTAATTCGTTTCTTACAAGTCTTTTCAAAGTCCCAAAAAAGTTGAGTAATTACATACAGACTAATATTTACTTGACTTGTGGTTGGAAGCGTTCGAGGGACCAGATGGACTGGTGTATTGGGAGGATACACAGTCGCAGGTGGCAGGACAGGCAGGGGTGGGGCATTGGCCTTTAGCTCTTCGGCCTTTCGTTTTGCTAGATCTAAGGACCAAAATACTTGTTCAGGGGTTAGCTTGGTCTGTGGTGTGAAAGTTGCAAGGAAGTTCTCTTTGGAATAATTAGGTGGTATACACTTGATTCCCTTTTCCACACACACGGGGTCATTCAATTTCTCATGCATTTTCTGCCTAGTTAACTCGGCTAACTCTAGGTCTTCCTCTGATGATGGGACATCTATAGGGTCATGGTCCAAATTAATAAGTTCATTACCATCATAAAGTGCAGGTTGAGCCACTTTGGCCTTTTTAAGGTAAAAAGGGTTCTGCGCACCTATGGGTAATTCAGAATATTGGTCACACAACCTTTTAGGTTTTAACATCATATGAACAGTTTGAATGGATTGATCTTGTGCGTGTAACTTGTTTTCAAGTTTATCCTTTAGTTTTCTCAGATTTGAAAAATCATTCAGAAGTTGAGACTCTCTTTGTTTAAAAGTCTGTTGTAAAGTATTTACATTTTCTTGTACTACTGTTTGACTTTTAATAGAATGGTTAAGCTGTAGCTTAACAGAGTGTAACTCCTTTTTTAGTTTTTCTTCCATTCGATTACGATCTTGTATAAGTACACGCATTTGATCATTCATTCTCTGTTCCCGTTCTGTAAGTTCAAACTTAGCACGTTGTTCATATATGGCAACTTGTTCCTTATATATGGCTAGTTCAGTTACTAACGGTTCATGAGGAGTGTGCACATTATTATCAATCAACACATATGCATTATTTGGAGCCGAAGATGCACAACTTGGTACAACAGAAACGTCATTGGTGGTCAAATATTGTTCATATGGGATAATATTGCTGTTACCCATATGGACACTAGTTGAGTCAATAACATTTGACTGTTGTACTTCATTATGAATCTCATGTTCGTTCTGATTAGTAACACTATGATCAATGGCATTTTCCAGAGTGTGTACCTCAGATAAGATTGATGCATTAGATGGACCAGCTTGTGGATTTGCTGACCCGGCTGAGGACAAATTGGCCATGAATATAGTCTGAGCAGTCGGTTCATCATCAACATCTGAATCAAAAGCGTCACATTCATCTGCTTGGAAAATATTGTCCTCATTCAGAGCTAAGTCTTGGACTGGTTGATTATCCACATCTGCATCAAAGGTGTTGCCCTGTTCACCAGCCAGAAAGAGTAGTTCCTCTTCATCCAAAACTGCACCATTCTCTTGGGCTTGCATCAGCAGCATTTTGTCCTTGAAATAGTCAGAATTCTGTGGACGCTTCGGCTGAGTACAGTTCCTTGCAATATGTCCAATCCCATTGCAGTTGTAACACTTAATTGGCTTTCCTTGACCTGCATTAACATTCCCTGCTCTATTCTGCATGCCCCCAAAACCTGCCGCACCATTTCCCCGAGCAAAGTTCCTCTGATTCTGATTCTGTCGACCTGAACATTCTGAACCACTATCTGACCATCTTGTATAGTTGATTGATTTCGGGTGTTAGATGAGGTTCGAAGTTGGTTATTTGTCTGTAGGAGGGTTGCTCTGAATGATTGGGTGAGTAGTGCAAATTGTTTGGAGAGGGTGTTAAGGATTTCTTCGGTTTGGGTGTATTCAGTGTCAAGTGATGATGATTAAGCAAAATGTGAATATGGGATTGATTGGACATTTTAAGACCGAGGAGGTGTTGTGGATGATTGATATTGATGAGATTGACTCTGTTATGGTTAGGAGTAGGGTTGTACACTTGAGACAAAGGCAAGCGGATCATTAGTGGATGGAGTGATTCTTTCAATTATCAGTTGATCTTGAGCAGCATGCTTCTCATGTTGTTTTAGGTATGCATACAGCTGTTCATGATTTGTCTCTTTCAGACCTTTGTTCAGTTTAACTTCTGTGACAAACCTATCACATGCAGGTGACATGTTGTTGACAAACTTGGAGTTTAGTTGAATATTCGGCATAGTCATCCTGATATTCCTCATGTCATTGACCAGCTTGTGAAAGCGAACATAGTACTTATTGATGTTTTCACCTAGATGCATCTTGAACCGCTCAAATTCATCATACAACTGAGATTCCCTGTCTTCTTTGGTGAGCTTAGAACCTGCAAGAAGCATTTTGACATTGTCCCATATTGCTTTTGCTTCAATGTTATGATTGATGAGCTTGTAGATGTCTTTGGGTAATTCTTGAAGTACAATGTTGGTTGCACGGACATCAGCATCGTATCGTTTCTTTTCATTATCATCAAGATCATCATATGTACGAGGCCTTTCTGGTCCAAGAATGACACCTCCCTCAGAGGTATTTCCGAGTGTATCCCTTGTGGTTCCAAGCTCAAATGGTCCTTGATTAATCGACTGAAGAATTTGCAGTCCATTTTCCTTTCCCCTACAGTACAATCGGATTCGTTATGACCATGATTCGTAATCAGTCCTATCGAGCATAAGATGACGGGTATCAGAACCGGCCGCTTGAATATCATCTGAATTTTTAAACATGGTTGATTACTTGTATTATGATAAACTTTGGATCAATACAATGATTAGTGATTGTATGTTAAAAGTGATGATTGTTTGTTGGATTAGGTGATATGTTGTTTGATTATGATTTGGTTTGGTTGAAATAAGTTAACATAATGAAGATAATGAAACTTAGGCAAAACGCAGTAAAGAATGAAATTTTGCCAGAGTTTCTTTCTACCAAAATGCAATGATGGTCTTGAAGCAAAACGCAACCAGATGTTGAAGCAAAATGCAATGATGGTCTTAAAGAAAAACGCAGTGGTCTTGAGGCAAAACGCAGTGGTCTTGAGGCAAAACGCAATGGTCTTGAGGCAAAACGCAGTGGTCTTGAGGCAAAAGGCAACCAAATCTTGAAGAAAAATGCAGTAACCAAAACGCAGTCTTCAATAACCAAAATGCAAGAGCAAAACGCAACATATAATAAGACAAAATGCAGTATAGTTGTCCTTTACCAAAACGACAAAACGCAATGTATTTTTCTGACAAAACGCAACCAAGAATGTCTTAGAGAGGCAAAACGCAATGAAGAACAATACGAACTTTTCACCTAAAAACACCTAAAAATCACCATTTTGAACGTTTTTGCTTGGTTTCTTATGTACAACTTGATCCTAGAAGGTTATAACAACTATAAAAACACTAACTTTAACATCACAAACGTAAGAATCAAAGAGTGTCAAGAAAAAGACCATAAACCTTCAAAAACCAAACTTTTGATCTAAACTAACCAAGAAAACGCACACACAATCTATCTAATCATCCTATGGGCTCTGATACCAATTGTAGTATAAGTGATTTTCACTCTCTAGAACTTCCCACTTTCTCTCTCTAGAATCGGCCAACCATCATTCCTAGGCTTGTGTTATGATATCCAATATACTACAGAAAGTAAAAAACATGTAATTCATAAGTGAAATGAGAATACAAAACCAACCAACACCTTCTCCAAAGCATATCCATAGAATCTCTAACTTTTAGTCCCCAGTGATATGTTCCCCAGTAGGCGTGTTTGTCGTAGACGACTTGTGCCTCACTCCATATACATCTAGGAATCTTTTCTTCAATCCATTTATAATGACCAGTATTCAGCAGCTTGGTCTTGGTAATTGGTAAGTGTGTATTGGCGACTTGAGCTCTCCGCCTTTTAGATATTCAAGATCATTGTTTTGATGGATCATATGGGATGATTAGAACGCCTCGTGCATGGACGGATTTAGGAAGTGGCTTGTTAGATAATGGGGATTAGGTCTTCCTTCAGGATTATGCCAATCTAACTGATCATGAGTAGCTTTGAATATTCTTCCTCACGATGGTATTCTAACTCCTTTACACTCTTGCAACGTGCCTCTTTTGATGAGATCATATGTTGGATGGTCAACAGATCTTGAGTTAGATGTTGACTGTTGAGCCAAATTCATTATAATACAGCTGACGTAATCAAGGGGAGCTGCCTGGAAAATCATTAAATAGGATGTTGTCGACTAGAAGATTGCTCGCCACAACTTAGTCATCATCTGGTGAGGAGGGCGGTCGCAACCGTCTTTGTTTGGTTCCATTGTGATTCTGGTAGTTCGTGTACAAGATGGTTTCCATAATATCGCTCTATTTAAAGATGTTGACTATTTGGACAGGTGTTAACTTCTTCATTTCCTTGGTTCGAACTATTGATGAAATGGTTCTTACAGATCATCAACCACTTAGATTCATGCTCCTCTTCTTAAAAAACAGACTTTCCTGATGGATTTTAGAGTTGGAGATCTGGTCGTACCTTTGGAAAAACTTGTAGACTTTGACTCCTTTTGAGTTGCTTCTTTTGATGACTCTTCCTTGCCTGATCTTTGTCTCTTCAACCCTCGGTTTGATCCAGCGGAGGGTCCTTCATCTTTGTCTTGATCATCACGTCCTTGCTTTAGAGTCACAACCTCACTATATGAGGAGAGAAGGTCTTTGTCAGAGTTGTATGCTTCGAGTAATGCTCTATAGAGATTCTTCTGAACATTGGATCTGTCAATAGAGTTATTTTCCTCCATTTTATCCATGAGAATCTTTTTTAACTCGAGTTCTGAGAGCGAAGAGGCTACTACGTAAGACGTCTGAGGTTGATTGGCTAATCTAACCAACACTTCAGCTCCCAGAGTTTCGGTAACATACTTCTCAACTTTTGTCATAATCTTGGAGGTTTGAGCTTTGACTTGCTCCTTGATTATTATTTTCATGTTGGAGTCAAGTGAGTTGATAAAGTCTTGATTTTTTGCCTGAGCTTCTTCTCTTAGCTTGTCTGATTTTAACTGGACAGCCACATCTACCGTATCTTTCACCTTAGACGCAAGATATTTGTCAACAATGCCCGGAAAAGATGATAACGCTTTAGTAAATTGATTATGTTAGCCTCAAAATATTAAGCCGAACTGGAAGTTCGTTCATTACGTGTATGAGTCTCGGTAATTTAATTAGTTAATGTTGTAATAGTATAATATCGGGAATCGGGCTCGTTAGTTAATCTAATATTGTATATGTTTCGGGTTTAATCCCAAGCAAAACCCGAGCCTGGGTCCTAGTTAAATATCCAGCGTGTCATTTAACGCGACGGGGTATATAAACTCTTTTCTAATTAGAAAAGAGTAAGTTGATTCATTAAAGATTTTTTTCCTTTTCTATTTTCTCTCATCTCTCTCCCTCTTCTCTTTCTCTCTCTAAATCAACTCACTCTTTTTATCTCTTTTCTAGTTCGATTCGTGTATGATATATGTTATGAAGTGATTATACGGGATCTTACAGTTGGTAACAGAGCAAAGGGTGGATTTGTGGTTGATTATTGTGGTTAATAAGCTTAAATTCGTGGCTTATTTTTGGCTTAAAAAAGCCCACGGCTCAAAATTTATTTTTGGGTTTATTTTGTTGGTTGATCGTGTTGTTTTTCTTGGTATAAATGCTTAAGAGGTTCATGTGTTGCTATTACAAGAGATTTACAAGCTCCTAGTTCGATTACAAAGCTTATAAGGTTCGGATTATTTTCGTGTTCTTCGTGGAGGGTTGCTTCGTTTTTGAAGATCCACAAAGAAATACATGTTATTGTATGTTTAATCTTCAAATACCTACTTAGGATTACAAGTATCTAGCTTATTTTCGTGGAATGATATAAAGATTTATTTGGCTAGATTATGCCTAACTTCGTGCTAGTGTTCATCGTTGGAGAGTTGATTAATAATATCATTTCTATGTGGTGGGTTGATATAAAGTAGGGAAAGAATCCGGATTTTAAGGTATAATAGTCAGCCGGCGGTTTGACAAAAGTCAAAGGCGGCCTCGTTGATTAAACTAATTGAAAAATTAGGTGTGCGGTCTGTAAAACGGCGGTTTGATAATTGGCGGTTGAAAATGGCGGGTTTGATATTTCTAAGCAGCGGCGTTTGATTATTCTACTTCGCGGCGGTTTGAAAACGAAAATCAGGCGGTTTGAAATCGACGGTTTGGCTACATTTTTGTGGCGAGTCTGCTTTGGTGGCGAGTTGCCAAAACACGGTGGCGATTTTGACCATCATTATGGTGGCGAGTTGCT
Source organism: Tanacetum coccineum (assembly GCA_026074375.1). NCBI lineage: Eukaryota > Viridiplantae > Streptophyta > Magnoliopsida > Asterales > Asteraceae > Tanacetum > Tanacetum coccineum. Next base: position 12,367 of record BQNB010008153.1, read on the forward strand.
TCATGTATTAAGGAAAATTATTATACTGTCTATCTTTGGACTTTGCACTCTATCGTCACACTTAACCTATTCAAAGAATCAAAATAACCGTAAAATCAAGGGACTTAAAAGACAAATCTAACACAACAATCATCCTTACACTTACATAACGTTATTATCATCACGGTTTTTCTAATTGATTTTGTAAATTCCAGTTTAACTTTTTTTATCGGTTTAAATTCATAAACGTGGTAAAATCCCAGTGAGCTTTTAATTGCATAACATAAACACAACTTATATCCACTTCACATCCACTTAAAGATCCAAACAAATCCTTTTAACACTTCATATTTCACGGTTAAAATGTACAAAGATACTTATCTTTGCGGGTTTTTTTTCAGATTTAGAGGAACCAGAGTACAGAAACTGCAGATGCTAAGCATAAGATTTTAAAGAAAAACTCCGCAAGTGAAATGCTTGAACAATTGAAGCACTCAAGAACAACATGTAAAATCCTCTCAGAGATTTAACCACTCAATGTTACTACGAGTTCTTGAGAAGCCTTTCCACGAATATATGATGGGAATAAAGGACTTTTTCATGTCTGTGCTATCTCGAAACATGCAGAATTTGGAAACTGCAATTCAGACCATGAAAAATCACGAGAAGGATTCTAATTCTGTATTACTGTTGCGATTCAAAGGGCAGTTTGAACATTTCATCCATGCACAAGATGGTGCGAGCTTTCCAAGTATACATAACAAATGCTTGGGAAATATTACAAGATTTTCAATGGCAATAAACTACCATGGAAGCTTAAACCCTTTAAGGCGACACAATAATTCAAAACATGGATCTCCATTGCACAAATGTATGGTTTTGAAAGAGCAAGTCATGAGCAAGAGCTTATAGATGACGTTTGAAAAGGTTGAATGAAAGTCAGGTACAGATTCAAGAGTGCACGGTTCAAAAGGTTCAATCATCGGTTACAAGTTCAGGAGATGAAACAAGCAGTGGGATTGTATCAGAAGAAGAGATTGATAAGAAGGAATTGGAAGCACATTACGGTTTCATGGCATAATTCAGGTTAGTCTTACATCGCAGATTCAAGTTCTACTGATACGCCATTGGAACAGGTACAAAACAATGATGAAAAGAATGTGTTTGCCAATGAAAGACTACCATTCTGAGAGAAATTTATTGCAGTATGTATGATGAGCGTGCTACGTTTGGCTTTAATTTAATTACAAATTTTAACTCGTGATACTGTGGGAAAACAAAAACATTTTAATGCAATTAGAAAAGGAGAAGCTCAAACACATCATTGAATCAAGAACTGAAAGGACGTGCTAGAAAACCTAACCTTGATGAGACTGGTAGGGCTCTGGGGGAGGCTACTAGTTGTCGGGATAGTTGTCTTATTGCACTTCAGAACATAACAGATTGAGTTTGAGAAGTACAAAGCATTTAATGACCGGACGATTAATTATGAGATTCTTCAAACAAAGTTAAATGAAACTCTTGGACTATTAGCTTTAAAAGACATTGAAATTAAAGAAGATTTGAAAACTAAAGCCTATGAAATTTCAGTTCTCAATCAGAAACACGATGAATTAGTCAAAAAGAGTCTTTTAACAAAGTCACAACTGGAAGGTTATCTCAAAGAGAACACAAAGGTCATTTCGGATTTAAAGGTTAAGGAAGATAAAGATATTGACAAAATGATTGAAATGGACAAACAGTTAAAGTTTTTGAACGAAATTGTTTATACTCGTAATCAGTCAATTCAGAACCTATTCAGATTATTAGCACCCAATGCCGCGACAATATATGGTTAGACTAACCTTTCCAATCCTCAGGTACTCAAGAAAGCTCATCTGAAAAAACCCTGTTTGTATGAGATCCCATTTGATACTTCTGATCCTGCAAACAGATTTGCCCATAATAGGGAAGAGACCATGACTCTTGATAACGAGAGTAGATCAAAATTAAATAAAGATTATGTTAAACCATATGATTACGAAAAAAAATAGTCTTTATGAAATTTTCAAAGCACCCTCACTGGAGTATCTTTATCAGTTGGAACACGCAAAAGAAGTTAGGAAGACAATGTGGAGAAAACCGTTTGTTAGAACAAGACCAAACATTGCTAAAAATGTTGCCTTTCTACCCGTTTCGAAATCCATTAGTAAGAGTAGACAAGTTTTTAACGACATGACATTTAACATCAATCAATTTAGAGAAATTGTTGATCAAGCTTGGTTTAAACATACTAGTGATTATTTTCGGGTGCCAACTGCTAAAGATATGGAAGTTTTGATAAAAACCTTATTAATGCCTCTTTCTATAAAAACTCAAAATGATAGTTTTCGTTTTGAACATGAACTTAAAACAGAAATGCATGAAGATTATGAGTACGTTAAATCCCTTGAAAAGGAGGTCGACGAACTTGAATCTGAGAAGGTTGATTTTTCAAACATATATGATCTACTTCTCGAAGAGTGTGTGTCTAAAGATGTTACATGTTCATATTTGCATTCTCTGTCTGATTTAGATGCTTATAATGAATTGCAATGCTTATATCTTCATAAGGTCAAGGAATGTGAATATCTTGCAGAAAAGCTTTCGAAACAAACTGAAAATGTCAATGAAAAGGTTTATAATGAGCTCTCACGAAGTTTTGCTAAATTAGAAAAACATTCGATTTCTCTTGAACTTGATTTACAACATTGTAAAGAAAAGTTAAAAAATGACACAGTTTGTAAAGAGAACGCATCAAATGTATTTCGAAAAGAACGAGAACAATATCATGAAATACAAGATTTGAAAGCTCAACTGCAAGATAAGAACATAGCAATCAGTGAGTTAAAGAAACTCATTGAGAAATGCAAAGGAAACTCTGTGGAAACTCAGTTTGATAAACCATCTGTTGTTCGACAACCAAATGCTCAACGAATTCCAAAACCATCAGTTTTAGGAAAACCGACTCCTTTTTCAAATTCTCCTGGAATGAGAAGTTTTCAAACGAATCAGTCGGTTAATAAAACTAATGTGTCGGATGGTTTGTTTAAACAAGTCACTCAACAGAGTTTGCCTCAGATTAGAAAACAATCGGTTCGAAACACCAATGTGATTGCACATGGCCCCTCTAGGAATCGCCCAAAGCATGTGTCACTTCAGTCACCAAGGGAAAAAGTAGGTTCAAATGACATGGTTCATAACTACTACCTAGAGAAAGCTAAGGAAAGTGCACAACTTCAGAAAGACAAAGATGTGAATGGAAAACCTAGTATGATTAATCCTGCTAGATTACCCAACACTGCTAATGGTTGCAAACCAAAACCTAGGAATTGGCAAGCATCAATGAGTAGTCGGGTTTCAAACAAAGATGTTCACTTAGGAGAACATAGGAAACAAAAGCCTTTCTTGAAGTTCAATGACTTGCAATGTCCTACATGCAAAAAGTGCCTTTACAGTGCAAATCATGATGAATGCGTCTTAGAATACCTCTCAAGGTTAAATCCTCGTGGCTCTGCACAGAATAAGGACGCAAAATCCCATAAGACAACCAAGAGATATGTGCCCGTAGAAAAGACAAGTGAATCTAAGAAACCAGAAAGACAGATCCCCACAGGACATAGGTTTTCACATAAAAAGTCTACCACTGTCCCTGAGAAAACAATGACTCCTAGATCTTGTCTTAGGTGGCAACCAACGGGTAGAATTCTCAAGACTGTTTGTCTTAGGTGGGTTCCAACTGGAAAGCAACTCAACTCTTGCACGGGCAAGGTTGAAAGTGAACCCACACATGGTTCAAATGTAGATATCCATCATATTCATGCATGCAAACAAACTCTGGGTTTAAGTGCAGGTACGTCATTCAATGGTCAAAAGCAACAACGAATTGACATAACTGCAGATGCACTATATAATGAAAAGCAGGAAAATCTCAGAGTGTGGTTGCTGAAATTTTTGATATCTAAGAAACCAGTGCCAGAATGGTTTCACAAAAGATGAAATCTTCATGTAAATGATGTGGTTGCGAAAATAACTGATACTCAAAGAAACCATTTCCAGAAAAGTTACACAAAAGCTAAAAACTTCAACAAGACGTTTGATCGCATCCAGATCAGGCCTCGGTCTTCCATGGCTGATTGATGTCTGTTCACAATCAGTTCACAGGCCTCGTTCTTCATCACATGACTTCTGATCTAACCGTTCAGACTGTGGAATTCAAGAACCACAACAATTAACCCGTCAAGTTCAAAGTAGGTTCCAAAAGAGCGATCCTCTAGCATTCAAGAACCAGCTACATCACGACAAGAGTTGGAATTACACAAATCTACCGATCATAAAGCCTGTAGAGACAACAGGTAAATAAATACAAACATCAAGAAAATCAGAAAATATCTAAAAGATTCTTCTCGACATGTCTCCATTGGAATCAGATAACCTTTACGTGCTTAGAAATGAGTCGATTAACCATTGACACAGAGGAGGGTGTTTAAATGACTTGTGAGCGACGAGTTTGCAAATAAGTAATAAAACATGTCATTATCTAATTTTCTAAAATGCTTAATGAGCAAATGGTCAGTACATAAACCCACGGACTTCACATAAAGGGCATCGGTTTAGAACATAACGCTCACAACGAGAAAATATTAACGTTTCACGCTCTTGAGCTGTTCTTACAAGACATTCACAAACAGATGTTTTTTTTAAGCTCAGAGAAAAAGGAAAGTGTAACTTTAAGTGCGCTTACCCACACAACCGTAAAGAGAAGTCCTCTAACATCTGGTTTTTTCAAAAAGTTGAAACAAAAGAACAAATTGTTTTTAAGAATTTCTCGATGACAATTCATAATTTTTCAAAATTGTTTTTCAACACTCCAACCCTCTCAATGTTTTTAAAAGTACAACAATATTCAATTAGACCTATTTTTTTAGGGAGAGATTTATTCGTGAAAAACAAAGGTTTTAATGTTCTTGAAACATCATCAACGACCATATCTTATGTACCACAAAAACATTATCAAAATGTTCCAAACCATTCAGGCTGCCCATATTTTCACCTACAGATTTTCAAGACATATTATAATACACAAGGGTATTTCAAAAATAAGGTGTTTATTATATAAAATAAGGGAAAAATGTATTAAAATATGATCTATTCGACACAAGGTGCTGAAGAAAAGGTTTATAGGTTTGATCTATACCAACAACATTCTATTTCACAATGAATCTGAAGTCATAAGGTGGATAGGTTAGGAATCAATCCATTGAACCAACCAGAACCAGAGGATCTACCAAGGAAAATCCAATGTTAGAAATAAGCAAGTCCTTAGGTATGATTGAGGAGAGAATGTATATGGGAATAAATGTCGACTAAATTGAGCAAACACCACTAGAACAATCACAACAAGGTTTAAAGTAATGACGTATTGGTAAGCATTGAAGGCGTTGAAATTAAAAAGAAATGTATGGGATAAAAGGGTCTAAACAAAGAAGCCCTCCTACACCTTAAGGGCAGAAACCCCAGGTGTCAATCACATAATCTATCAGAATCACAAACAAGATTATTGTCTAGTATTGAAAATGACATCATGGACCCCATGATGGCATATGCACAATCCTTCCCAGCCATTCGGGTTTACTTCTCTCAACTGCAACTTTCTCATTTGGTCACGGGAGATAGCACAAGTTCTCTATTGACATCTCACTCTGAAGATTGTTGATATTGAATAGGTGGCAAATGCATCAACAGCCATCCGAGTAATAAGAAAAACCACATTGCACTAAGTCGAGTCTAGAGCCAAGAGATCAATAAAAATCTCAGATAGGAACACATTTCATTTCGTAAAACAAACACTTGTTGAACAGCATACGGGTTCACAAGCTTGTTATCAATAGTCCTAAATCGCAATAACATTGTGATATATGCCAGAATATCCGAAAGGATGATTCACATACACGTAACTCATCACAATGAAATAGAAATCCTGAGCTTGAGATCAGCATCAAACAAGCCTCTTGGTAGGTGACATATAGCAGAGAATGACGAATGGAAATCCTTCCAGTGTCATCATCAAACAGCACTGCGGTAGGTGACTTGCGAGATTCTATATGAATCAAACTTGTGACAACTGGATATCGATTTGGTCCAGTAAATGAATTGACGGTTGATGAATTTTGATAAAAACATGACACTCTCGATGTGTTACAAAAACTCTTTAACGAGTGACACGTCGACTGATTTTCAAATCAATTTTCTCGTTTATCACTAACGTAAACCTGCAGGTCAAACGGTGGTAACGGCAACCTCAATCACATTCAAATGCTCAATCTACGAAGACATACTATCAAGAAAGCTCAAGATTTAAAGACAAAGACTTCCGCTAACTCTGATTTAAAGCTTTCAAGATAATGCAATAGTATGAGCATGTTGGTCAAAAACACAAGATCGCAAGATGGCAAAGACGATAAAGACAATGACAAAGGCTCAAAGTCTAGATCGCAAAGCATGAAGGAACAAACCTACAAGATTACAACGAAGACAAAGACCAAGAACACTCGAGCTTAAACGACAAAAGCAATCTCACTGATCTCATGAAGGAGTGTCATCAATGAACTCACTTCGGGGGAGATTGTTAGCCTCAATTTTATTGAGTCAATAAAGGAAGCTCGTTCCCGTGTTCAAGACCTCACTTCGGGGGAGATTGTTAGCCTCAATTTATTGAGTCAAACAAGGAAGCTCGGTCACTCTATGATGGAGCTTCGGTCTCTAATTAGTTAACGTTGTAATAGGATAATATCAGAAATCGGGATCGATAGTGAATCTAATATTATATATGTTTCGGGGTTAATCCCAAGCAAAACCCGAGCCCAGATCCTAGTTAAATATCCCGCGCGTCATTTAACGCGACGAGGTATATAAACTCTTTTCTATTTAGAAAAGAGTAAGTTGTTCATTTCTAAATTAATTCATTTTCCATATTCTCTCATCTCTCTCTCTCTCTAAACTCTCTCTCTAGAACAACTCTTTCTTTCTCCTTTCTAGTTCTAATTCCTGTTTGATTCTATGAAGTGAAGTGTTAAGGGATCCTACAGTTTCCTATTGTCAGAGGATGTAATACGTTTCAGCTTGCCCGGACCTCAAAGCTACTATTCTAGATAAACTTTGGTCTGATCATAACCCAATCCTTTTACATGTCGATAAAACGGACTTTGGCCCCATCCTATTTAAGCTTCATAATTCTTGGATTCAGCGTGAGTGTTTCGATGCTATGATCAAGACAACTAATGAGTAATTTCCTCTTCTTAATCCAGGTCAATTGTCTCTAAAACAAAAGCTCAAATTTTTCAAGATGAAAATCAAAGAATGGCGTCACGAGTCTAACCTCATGGATACCTCACGATTACATCACATCTACTCTTAATGATATTGATAAGAAGATCGATTCGTCCACTGCTACTGATGATGATCAGCAATCTCGAATTCAGTTGATGAAAGAGCAAGTTGATTTAGACAGATTCTTATCCATGGATTTAATGCATAAAGCTAAATTTTATTGGGACGTATAGGGAGACGAGAACTCCAAGTTCTTTCATGGAATTCTCAAACATAAACGTCGACAACAATCGATTCAAGGGATTTTAGTAGAGGGCGATTGGATTTCCAACCCTCATTTAATCAAAGAAGAATTCTATAAGTTTTACAAAAGCAACTTTCAAACATTTGATTCCTCTTTTGACGTGAACTCTAATCCTGACTTCGCTACTCTTTGTCTAGAAGAAATTGCTATGCTTCAACAACAGGCCACTCTCGATGAAATTCGTAAAGCTGTTTGGGATTGTGGCAGCGGTAAATCCCCAAGACCAGATGGATTCTCTTTCCTATTTCTTAAAAAGTATTGGGATATTTTTGAAGACAATGTTGCTGTTTTCATTAACAACTTTATGGAATCTGGAACTATGCCTAAAGGTACCAACTCCGCTTTCATAACTTTGATTTCGAAAACTCCTAACCCTATCCTTATCAAAGATTATCATTCGATCTCTCTCATTGGTATGAAATATAAAATTGTGGCGAAGTTACTGGCCAACCGTTTTTCCACTGTCCTCAATAAGCTTGTTAGTCCAACCCAATCCGCATACATATCGGGTCAGCAAATTCTTGATAGTCCTCTTATGGTTAGTGAAATTATCGAGTGGTATAGAAAACATGACAAGCGTCTTATGATCTTTAAAGTCGATTTCGAAAAAGCTTTCGACTCGGTAAGTTGAAATTATCTTGATTTCGTTTTATATCATATGGGTTTCGGTGACATGTGGAGATCATGGATTCTAGCTTGTTTACAATCGACACAAACATCCATTTTAGTTAATGGTAGTCCTACACCTGAATTCTCTTTGAATCGTGGTCTTCGTCAAGGAGACCCGCTTTCTCCCTTCCTTTTTATTCTTATAATGGAAGGATTGCACTTAACTTTAGAAAGGGACTTGCAATCTAGGCGCATTAAAGGAGTCACTGTTGGAAACCCGAGCATAAACCTGTCACATTTTTCTTCGCTGATGTAGTAATGATTCTATCAGAATAGGATTCATATGATATCCAACAAATAACATGCTCCCTTAACTCCTTTTATCAAGCATCGGGCCTTAGGATTAATATTGCAAAATATAATCTGTTCGCTATAGGGGTATCCGCGAAAGAACTCCAAACTATGGCTCATGTAACAGGTTGTCAAGCTAGCTCATTTCCTATTTCCTATCTTGGCTTACCCATCGGAAAGAGTATGCATTACTTGTTGAATTGGAACATATTAGTTGATAAATTCAAATCAAAGTTGTCGAATTGGAAAGTTTCTTTGCTCTCTATTGGAGGTCGGTTTACCTTGATTAAATTAGATATTTACTACCTTTCTATGTTTAAAGTTCCAGAATCTATTATCAACACCTTAGAAAAGCTTCGAGCTAGATTTTTTTGGGGCGGATCATACGGAAATAATAAGATGGCATAGGTTCGTTGGGATAATGTTTTAGCTTCTTTTGATCAAGGAGGTTTGGGTATTGGTAGTTTGAAGGCATTTAGTCTCGCTTTATTACAAAAATGGCGATGGATATTCAATACCAACTCGGATCTTTTATGGGTTAAGCTTATCAAAGCTATTCATGGTTCTGAAGCGGGATTCGATGGCAAAGGGTGTGATACTTCGGGGGTTTGGTCTTCTATCGTTAGTACAACAAATTACCTTCATTCTCAAAATCTTCTCCCTAAAGATACTTTGAAATGCCATCTTGAAAATGGCTCATTTATTCATTTCTGGAAAGATCTTTGGCTTGGCAACAAACCATTATGCTCTAGATATAACCGGCTGTTTCATTTAGACATTGATGAGAATTGTTTGATTAGTGATCAATGCAATGCAGGAAGTTGGAATTGGCAGTGGTCTAGACCCGTGGATTCTGGTCGAACTGCATCTATGCTCCTTAATCTCCAACTCAGCTTACTGAAGTTACCCTTTCTTCTTCTCCAAATTCGTGGAAATGGCATATTGGGAATGATGGCTCTTTTCCAGTTGCTTCCACTCGGACACACATAGATCATCTTATGCTTCCTGCATTGGCTTCTTCAACGCCTTCTTAGAAAGGTAAATATTTTCTTTTGGAGATTCACTCTTGATAGGCTACCTCATCGTCTTAACCTTTCAAAGCATGGCATTGAAATAGATTCTATTCTTTGTCCGGTTTGTCACAACCATTTGGAATCAGCGGAGCACATTTTCTTCTCTTGCGATGTTGCTTCTCAAATATGACGCATGGTTAGAATTTGGTGTAACATTACAGACCTTACTATGCCCACTTTCACCAATTAGTTTTCATGGCTTAAGAATGTTCCAGGTTCTAGTGTCAAGAAGAAATGTATTTTCGTCATTATAGCCTCTATGTTCTGAACCGTTTGGAAGTTCCGTAACAACATTACTTTTAACTCTCAACATCTGAGGAAAAGTGATATTTACGACTATATTCGTTTATGTTCTTTTAATTGGTTAAAATATAGAGGTAGATTAGTCTCTAATTGGAACGACTGGCTTTGTAACCCTTTGTAATTTCCTAGCATCTTGCTAGTCTTTAATATTTTTTTTCTGCCGTTAAAAAAAACATGTTATACTTTCCTATTTTGTGAGTTCACATCACTTAAAACTCAAATCCAAACACCCCCACCACATCACAAACAACCTCTACACACCCTAACACCACCCATCACCCGCCACCACCACCATTACCCAACACCACCCACCATCGCCTATCGCCTGCAACCCACCACCACCACCAACACTCATCACCAACATCACCTACCACCACCACCAGCACTCATCACCAACATCACCTACCACCACCCACCACTTGCCACTACCACACGCCACCACCACCCACCACCCGCCACCACCACCCACCACCCGCCACCATCACAATCCCACCACCACCCGCCAATACCTTCTACCACCAGCCGTCACCACCCACCACCCAAAACCCGTTACCACCGCACAACCACCACCCACCACCATCGTCAAACTAATATTTGGTGGTTGTCACATATTAGCGGGTAAAACAAGTTTCCATGTAGTATCATATTAGCAGGTTTAGGTTTATGAAAGTTCACGTACCAAATAGGTAGCTTTTTTTGATACACGTATCATGTAAATTTAAAAAGAAACATAGCTATTTAACGACTTAAACCCTAAATACATTTAATTGTAGATGTTCAAAACGTTAAATCTTTCTATTTATGCTACATAAGCATAAAATATATGTCCACTATACTCTATATCAAACGATAAACCTCTTTATACCTTTCTTAAATAGTTAATTGTTTTTACAAACTACAATAGCATGCTTTAAGAACGATCTACTGCTTATAATCGGAAATGGGATACCACTGTTACTTGCAATGGTTTCATATTCCATGAACACTACTCGAATGGAACTATATTTGCTGCACAAAAGACCCGACTAGTTTCCTACATTGTTACTGTACGTTTGCTTTACCTTAACACAAAATATAATCCCGAAATGCAGGAGCCGAGATACAGTTTCGATTACACTCTCGACAACCTTGATCTGATCAAAATTATGTTATGACCAGGCCATATTAGTTGTCTAGTTGAGAGGTAGGGGTCAAAAATTAAAGAGGATTTCACGAGATCTATCTAGCATTGGTTTAATATTCATACACTTTTTACTTGAGCCTTATAAATTGCGGTATTTAATATGATTCAACGAACATGTGAATTTTAATGCTACAACCTCATACTGGTGTACTTGTACTTAGGCTAGGCTCCTAACGGCTTTTCACAGCCTTCATTTTCATCACAATGTATTATAAGCCAAATCTTAATTTAAATTTATTAGCACTTCCTCCACTGTCAAATTGAATTCCTCCTCTGGCTAAAATAATTTTCTAAGTATGAAAATGTAATTATTATGAAATATTTGGGTGAATTCTTTGAGTTGTAAGCAAATATCTCGTTAATAAATTAGGGCCACATAGGCACATTTTTTGATAAAACACGAAACTAAATAAGTTTGTGTTCGTCGTAAGTCTAATCAGTTTCCCTTCTTTTGTGATTTTTTTTTTCTAGAACACACTGTTACTTAATTAGAACATCTCACTAACACATGAATAACCCTATGCTACAAACCATTTGATATCCTATTCGTTTATTAATATAAGATTTCAAGTCAAGAAGGTAACGTACGTGCTAATAATGCATAGCGAGTAGTCGAGTACATATCCAAATGGTGGCTTCACTTGATATATATACCAATTATGATTTCCTATGATAAGGACATGATTAATGAGTGTTAGTACAAAATGTGTGATCGGTTAAAGATGTGGATCTGGTGATTGTTGGGCTGGGCCCAAGGATGAAATCTTGTACTAATCCAAGTAATAAGATGATTCCTTGCACAGTAAAAGGTAAACCGTTAGCCTTGTCGTGAGGACAGACCACACGATTGAACTCCGGCGTGAGAGTAAGTAAACATATTTGTCAGAGTATATGTATGTGTAATGTGGTCAGAAAATCATACCTTGTGGGGTGTCAGAGTACCCCTTTTTATAGGTGAGCCAAATATTATGTTTTCCTATTATTTCGCTAATTTCTGTTAGTGGGCCGAAGTGAGACCCTTACTGGATAAGGATCCGCTTATAATCGCGACTTGCGGACGCTAATACCCTTCTGCGGACGTTTGTTGGTCATGCGGAAGGCTTGTCGCGTCCGTCTTGCTTCTTCCGAGTCGTGCCAGTACGGAATTGGGCTTAGCTCTGACCCATCATACTTTCGGTTGCTTTTATTTGCTTAGTTGGGACTCGGGCCCATTGTGACAATCCGGTTCAGGCCCAGAGGCCTGGTAAACCTGTTATACGTCATCAAGTCCCCCCTAGTCTAGTATGTCTATTGTGTGCGATGTTGTTGCGTACGGTAGGTATTGCTAGACTCAGGTTCCGTTATCTTTCCGTGCTTTTTTCGTCTTCCGCGGTCACTTATGCTTCCGCGACGTTTCCTTGTATTGGTTGGTGAGACGTGGTTGACGTGGTTTATTTGTGGCCTTTCGTATTCTGACTGATTTGAGTGGTTAGTCCAACTGCTTAACTGTCATCACTACCTTTTACTTTCAATCTTAACCGTTGACTCGGAGGTCATAGCCACGTGGGAGCATCTGGAGAAACCTTGTATTTACTATACCGAGAGTATAAATACTCGGTGTGGTTTTCACTGTTTCCTTTTTCATCTTCTCTAATTATAATCGCCATTGTTAAAAAAAAATTCTTCAAGCTTTTCCAATTTGTATCCTTTGTGCTCTACTTCGAAGAACTTTTTAGGCTTTCAGGTTAGGCCCTAATCTTTGCTTTCTCTTTATCATGGGAAGTATTACGGGTATAAAATTGGTTCTTACTCAAAAAACTCTAAAAATCTTTTGCGAAACGTATCATATTCCTGATGAAGTTCATCCGCAATTACCTGGCCTTAACCAAACAATTCGTGAAATGCCCACTGGCAAAATAGGTGTATATACCAGATTCTTTGAGTATGCCAATTTTCAATTACCACTTTCCACTTTTCTTGTTAACGTGCTCAGACACTATCGTATCCATATATCCCAACTATCCGTTATCGGTGCGGCCAAAGTGTCTCATTTTGAGATCCTTTGCCGTGTTCATGGTTTTGAGCCAATGGTTGGGTTGTTCCATTATTTTTATGTGAATTCTAAAAACAAAGGCTGGATGTCGCTCAGTAAGCGTCCAGGAAATGATGTCGTTTGTTACACCAAACCCTTAGACTCATTGAAAAGCTGGAACGATCATTTCTTTTGGGTGGACGCTTTTGCTTGTCCTGCCTCCTTTCTGTAGAATTCTAGCAAAAGTGTGTCAAAGGACCCTTTTTCACAATCTTCCAAATTTAACGCGGAACATTACGCTACCATTGTTGCGTACCCGGCTCCATTTCATAAATATCCAGAACTCTTTCTTTGTCTGGTGGGAATCATTCGCCATTATACCTTAGATGAGAACACTTATCCCGAGTTTCTGCGTGACGATGATGAGGGTGGGTGTTTGTTATTATGTTTTTCTTATGCTTTGTCTTTGTTTACCATGTTTGCTGACTGTCTGTCCTTTTGTGCAGAAATGGATTTGCTTTCCTTTATTCGAATTGCCGATCCTACGAAGGTGAGGATTGGTGAGAGGCAATGTGATGAGGACGAACCCAGGCTTTTGGAGACCACCGTAGGACGTGTTGTTCCGCTCCTACCGGTTTCTCCTGCCTGTACCTCAGGTGAGCTGGAAGCTAGTGTGGACAAGCTTTTTGACGAAGGGGTAGTGGTGAGCAGGCGGAGCATGGGGATTCCGCCGATGGTGGGGATGGGCAAGATACTGATGTTCAACCGGTTACCACATCCGCTGACACTATTGCTGAGGATGTGACTCCGTTACAGCCCAGGCGTCAAAGGAAAAGAAAAACCGATGTTGTTGACGCAGGTGGATCTTCTCATCCTCCTATGAAATTAAAGGAGGATCATGGAACCCTGGGTGAGCCTTCTGTAGCTCGTAAGTCTAGTTCCGTAGTTTAAAGGTTGCTTGTTGGGGCTGTATTGAATGCTGAGGTTATGGGTGATCCTATTCCTACTTTACCCTTTTGTAACTTCTTCCGTATCCGCCACGCCAAAGCGCGAGGGCGAAGACCATATTGACTTTGTGACTGGGCTTAACCTTCGGGCTATCAGCGCTCCGCAAAGGTTTGTAATTTTTTCAGACTCTTCTCACCATTCTGGTGCTAATATTGCGGAGGCTGAGGTTGATTCTTTTGTCAGGCCTTCCGTTCTGGTCATTACAGCTGCTACTACTGTTACTTTAACAGTCGATCTTGCTGTTGTTGTCAAGGAAAAAATTGTTAAGCCTTCTGTGTTTGTTGCTGATTCCTCTTCCGCTGGTGGGGTTGATCTGAATGCTGGTGTTTTTTTGGATCTCACCGGAAGTGACTTCCTCGTCAGTGGTGTTCGCACCGTCATCGACCCTGAGTTTGATCTTCAAAAGGTTTATGTTCCGCGATGGAGCGTGACTAATGGGTCCCGTCTTGATGACGGTCGCGTCTGTCGCGAGATGGTGGATGAATTTGCTCCTCCTAAATTTTTCCCATCTATCCGCGGGATGGATCATGACCAGCTGTTTACTGAGTTCAATGTTTGGGCAGCCCGCCAAATTTCTTTAAGCGCGGAGGTGCGGATGCATGCTGAATATAATATCAAAGAGAAAAGGAGGTTGAAAACTGTTGTTGATGAACAGGAAGATTTGTTAAAGTCTAGGGAAGGAGAGATTGAAAGTCTAAAGGCTTAGTTGTTGCTAAAGGAAGTGGAAGCTGCGGAAGCCATTCGTCTTCGTGCTGAGGTTTCTAATTTTGAGGTTACTGAGAAGTCCCTTCGGGATGAGGTTAACGCTTTGAATGGGCGTAACCTCATCCTTAAAAAGGAGCGTAATGCTCTGGATGTGAAGGTGACAGACCTTGCGGCTTCGGTTAAGGTTAGGGAGCAAGAGGTTGCTAATTTGGACGATGTGGTCACCTCTGTGAAGTTTCAGAATGACAGTCTTGTGAAGCAGGTGCGTGCTTTTAAACTTAGTTTTTTTGCTTTCTTTTCTATCTCTTTTGTTTATTTACTTATGTATTTCCGCGCAATTGCAGGTTCATGAGCCGGAGACATCTTCTGCCGTTCTTCAAGAGAAAGTGTAGGCGTATGAGAACTGTACGGAGCAGCTTGAGAAGTTTCAAGATGAGCGGATGAAAGTTGTAAATGAAAATTCGACAAGATATATGCTGACTTCATTGAAATGACCCTTCACTTAGAGGAGAGGTTCTATCCCCACCTTCTAACTACCATTGCCGGCCGTAGGTGGCTTCTTACCTACGGCATAGAGCTTGCTATTGCTAAATGTTTAAACTCTCCTGAATACCTGTCTGCCCTTGGAGCGGCTATCAGCAAAGCTATTGAGAAAGGCATGCAGGATGGGTTGGCTGCTGGAATTACTCATGGCAAGGAAGGTAGGGTCCTTGCGGATGTTGCTGCATATAATCCTTCCGCGGAGGTTGATTATGCTTCCGCTTTGCAACAACTTCAGAGTGTGAACTTCTCCTTACTTGCTGAGTTGAAACTCAACAAGGATTCAAGTGTTGAAACTTTAATGAATATTCTTCGCCTAGAAGATACTCTTGCTGCAAGGCTGGGTCTAAATGAGTCGCAATCGCATGTTGACCAACTGATGGTCCCCATTCATCATTCTCCTGATCAAAATGTTATTGGTGCTACTGCCTTGTCACTTTCCCTTGATGTTTCTCATGCCCGGAAGGATTTAGGTTGAGAAATTGCGAGCTACAGATCGGCCCTCCGCGACATTTTTATCCCTTTGGCTGATCCTTTATCCACCGTGGCTTTAGAGGGTACGGGAGGTACCTCTGGCACTGTGCATGCTACAGCTGATACTACCACAGTTTTGTCTATGTTTGTGGCTTCTACCGGTACCGTTATGTCTATTTCCATAGATGACTATGAGGTTGTCGGTGCGGATGATCTAGCAACCGCGGATGGGAATGTCATTGATGAGGATACTAACCCCTTCCCCAATGTTGATGACGTGGAGTTGAATGTCCCTGAATGACTTTCATTTACTCTTATTGTTTTGCTAAGGTAGTTTTTTGTGACCGTGTGTGGTCTTTTTGTATTTATACGATATTTCTAACAGTTTATATCCGCTAGGTACCGCGGTCATTTATGTCCTTTTTGAATGCGGTCAAATGTACTTGTACAATTTGGATGTCTTTAATGCTTGATTATGACTTTGCTATTATTTCAACGTTATGGTATGTTTACTTTGATAGTCTTTATTTGAATATTTTTGGGTTATTATCCTTATATTGGGCTTGCAATACCTCTTACGTATACTTGAGTGAATTTTAAGGTTACTCATCCTTTTGTTATGAGGAATAACATTGATTGGGTCATGCCCTATTGCGTGCGCGTCTTAGTAACATAAAGAATTATTTTGCAAAGTAAAGAATAGAAAAAGATTAAAATTTGTGAAGGTAGCTAGGCTTCACTTTTTATTAAAATTTTAAAAGACATTACAATAGAGTAAACTGAAGTGCATTATCCCCACTGCGGAGTTCGCATGGGTGAGTTTGCTTACATTGCATGGATATAACATTTCTTGAGGTTGCTGACATTCTAAGTCCGCGAAAGCTGTTTTCCGTCACGATCTTTTAACTTGTATGCTCCCTTTTCGAGTGCTTCCATGACCTCATATGATCCTTCCCATTTGGGGCCTAGCTTCCCTGTGTCTCCTGCTTGGCTTGCATCATTGTTGCGGTATACAAGATCTCCTGGTTTGAAACTTGTATTTTGGACCTTTGCGTTATAGTATTTTTCTTTTTTTGCTTTAATCTTAGCTTCTCGTATTGCTGCTTCCTCCCTCCTTTCTTCCAAGAGATCAAGATTGATTTCCAGAGCTTCATTGTTCTGCACCAGATCTACTTCTGCTGTTTTGAGTGTAGGCATGCCTATTTCTGCCGGTATGACTGCCTCCGTTCCATATGTTAATGAGAATGAAGTGTCTCCGTTGCTGGACTTTATCATTGTGCGGTGTGCCCATAGAACATGAGGGAGTTCTTCCATCCAGTTCTTGCTTCTTTCCTCCAACCTTGCCTTTATTCCTTCTCCTAAGCCGCGGTTTGCTCTTTCTACGAGTCCATTTGTCTGCGGATGTTTGACAGAGGCAAAATGTTGATGAATACATAATTTTTCGCACCAACCTTTAAATGGATCATCTCGAAACTATTTTCCATTGTCTGAAATAATCTCTTCGGGGAGTCTGAACCTGCAGACAATGTTGTCCCATACGAATTTTTTGATCTGGTTGCCAGTAATGGTCGCAACTGGTTTTGCTTCGATCCATTTTATGAAGTAGTCCATGGCTACTATTAAGAATTTGACTTTCCCCAAGCCTTCCGGAAAAGGTCCGGCTATGTCAATTCCCCATTTGTAGAATGGCCATGGAGATGTAATTGGGGTTAGCTTCTGCTGCGGATTCCTTGGGATGGGTTTATGGACTTGACAGTCTTGACATGCTCTTATCAACGTTCTTGCGTCTTTGTGCATGGTAGGCCAATAATAACCGGTCCGCAAGGCTTTAGCCACGACAGATCGTGTACCTGCATGCATGCTACAAGACCCTTCATGTATCTCTCTTAACACATAGTTGGCTTGAAGTGGCCCTACACACCTTAGCCATGGGCCGAGAAAAGATTTCTTGTAGAGGATCCCACTAATAACGGCAAACCGCAATGACTTGCGTTTTATTGCCCTTGCTTGAAGGTTTTTCACACCCATTTATTCTGCTATCCTAAGTCCAGCAATCAAAGCTTCATATTCTGCTTCGTTGTTTATCGCGTCAAACCTGAACGTTAAGGCGTAAGTGAAATCCATCCTTTTTGGGTTTGTGAGTATTAGTCCTGCTCCGGAACCATCCGTGCAGGATGATCCATCCGTGAACAAAATCCATGGTTCGGGGAGTTCCTCTTCCTCTTCCATTAGAGTATCCAGAGAGTCCTCTTCTGGTCTTTCGACTATGAAGTCTGCTAATATTTGTCCTTTAACTGATATTCTAGGCCTGTAATGTATTGCATATTCTCCCAATTCAATACTCCACTTCTGTAACCTTCCTGCTACTTCCGGTCTTCATAGTATCTGCTGTATAGGCTGGTCCATGATTACTATTATTGGATGTGCCTGAAAGTACCTTTTTAGACGCTTACTAGCATGTACTAAGGCCAGCACCAGCTTCTCCATTGATGTGTAGTTTAGTTCCGGGACTCTTAATGCCCTACTAACAAAGTAAATGGGCATCTGTTTAGCTTCCCTTTCCGTCATCAGTACTGCGCTGACTGTCTCTTTTGTTACAGCAAGGTAAACAATAAGCTCTTCCTTTTCCATTGGTGTCGTTAGCATGGGGAGCTCAACTATTAGCTGTTTCATTTGCTTAAATGCCTTTTCCGCTTCCGTGGTCCAACATAAATCACTTTTCTTCGTGCATTTTTTCAAAGTTTTAAAGAAAGGTAATAATTTCTCTGCTGATTTGGCTAAGAACCTATTCAGGCTTGCGAGTTTTCCATTTAACTTCTGCATGTCTTTTAAACATTTTGGGGATGGGAGGATTAGCATAACGTCCACCTTATCTGGGCACACTTTCATCCCCTTAGAGTTGACTTTGTACCTTAGGAACATCCCTTCCTCTACCCCAAAGGTACACTTTTTAGGATTTAGCTTCATATTAATTTCCCTTAGGGTTTTAAATGTTTCTTCTATGTCTCTAACTATCTCGTCTTCCATGCGGCTTTTGATGACAAGGTCATCTACATACACTTCTAGATTTCTGCCAATCTGTTTATGAAACGCTTTATCTACCGGACGCTGATAAGTTGCCCCATCATTCCTTAGGCCGAAAGGCATTTTCGTACAAAAAAATATTCCTTGGTTTGTGATGAATGCGGTTTTCTCTTCATCCTCATTTTCCATATGTATTTGATGATAGCCTTTATATGCGTCTAAAAAGCATTTGAAAGGGAATCCACATAAGGATTCCACCTTCCAGTCTATTTTCGGTAGCGGATAACTTGGGCATGCTTTGTTTAGATCTTTGAAATCAACGCACATTCTCCAACTGTCATCATGTTTTTTTACCATCACTGGGTTAGATAGCCAGTTGTGGTAGTGTACTTCTTTCATTATTCCTGCCTCTACGAGTTTCGAGTTTCCCAACTTCTTCTTGTATTGCCTGATTTTTGTTGGCTGCTTGCCCTCTTTTTTTTTGTCTAACCAGAGAACATCCCTCCCGCACATTCAGGCGATGCTCCACAATGTGTCTTGGGACGCCGGTCATATATGCGGGCTTCCAGGCAAAAATGTCCAAGTTGCGCTGGAGTATTCCACACAACTTGTTGCGGCCTTCCTCGGTGAGGGTAGAGCCAATCATTACTGTTTATTCCGGGTATTCCAAGTTTATTGCTATTTTTACTATTTCTTCAATTGTTAGCTTTGCAGCTGATAGGGTTCCTTCAGGTCCGGAGACCATCGCGCATTCCAGCAGAACCAGCTTGCTACTCTTTAGGGTAATCACTCCTCCTTTCACCAGAATTTTTATCATTCCGTTAGCTGTCGACAGAACTGCTTACAATCTTCTGACTCTTGGTCTTCCAATAATTCCATTGTACGGGGAGGATGATCTTACGAACATGAAATTCATCTAGGCCGAGGCAGAGTGTTCTTCATCTCCAACCTTAACCAACAATTGCATTTGCCCTATTGGCCATATTATTTCACTACTGAATCCAATCGAAGGGGTAGTGGCCGGTATCAATTGTTTTTTAATTTCCGGACGGAGTCGGCTAAAGCAATGCTCATACAAAATTTCTGAGGCTGATCCGCCATCCACATACATACGGTGTACACAGTGGCCTCCTATTTCCGCCTCGATGATCAATGGACCCTCCGTTCCTTTATCTTCCCCCAATGGTGGAAAAAAGATTTCTGGGTTGGGGGAGAAACTCTGCGTAATCCTTTGTCTAGCCACCCTCTCCTAAGGTTGAACCATTAGGATAGCTAAAGCTTTTTCCTTCCCGGAAGTTTCTCCTTTCTTTGCCACCTTAGGCTGCTACTTTCCACTGCTCTGTTTAAGTTCTTTAATCAAATGTGACAGCTTTCCTGCTTTTAGCATTTCCTCAATCTGTTTCTTCAGGTGCATACATTCATCCGTGTTATGTCCTACTTCACCGTGAAATTCGCAAAATTTTGCGTGGTTTCGTTTTTCAACCGGGGTTGTCATTGGTGGCGGAACTTTGAATTTTCCTTTTTCCAAAGCGAAAATCTCTTTGGGAGTTTTTATGAGTAGGGAAAACCGATCTTGCTTCCTTTCTAACCTTGGCTAGTTCCGGAAATCTCCTTTTTGAAATTTTGATTTTGGTTACCGTCATGTTGTTTCCATGGTGGAAACGACTTCTTTCGCTCATGATTCGAGGCCGCCACCTCTCCCCAAAGAAAAGATGTGGTCACTCTCATCATTTCGTCTAATGTTTTTGGAATTTTGTCATGGAGGCATTTGATGAGCTTAGGGTTTGTAATTCCGTACACGAATCCAGAGATTCTCATGCACTCTGGCGCCCCCTTGACATCTCTGCTTTCTAGCTTGTACATTCTCACGGAATCTTCCGTAGACTCTCTATCCCGTTGTTTGATGTTGTGAAGCTCTATGAGATCTTTGATATATTTCTTCTGCTAAAGGTAATTCTCCATGAATACTTTCTTCAGATCGTCATAGCTATCTATTGATTCGGGCAGAAGGTCGTCAAACCATACTCTTGCATTTCCTGTCAATGTAGAGTTAAACATGTGACACCAGGTTGACATAGCCCATCGTTCTGTTTTTGCAGCTGCCTGAAAGATTTTTAAATGATCCTTCGGATCTTCACTTCCATCATATGTCTTGATGTAACTGGGTATTTTTGTTTTTGGGAAATCAAAGTAGCGGATCCGAGGTGTGAAGGGATCTGTTTCTTCACACACCCAAGGTTGAGACAAGTCGTCCTCCTCTCTACTTGATTTCTTCTTTTTTGATCTTGACTTCCAATGCCCTCCTTCACTATCCTCACTTTTTGAGAAAGTCTCTGTGCGTCTTGAGTGGGAATGATGGCTGTAGCTATTTGAACGTGCGGACACATTATTCTCTCTACTTCCTAGCCTTTTAAACACACCTCCTTCTTTCACCCTCAGTCTTGGTAACCTTGACCGCTCACCACTGATCATTGAGAACACAGTAGTTCTTGGGCTACGGGAGCGCCTAGATCTGTGCCTCTTTTCATGTTCCTTGGTGTTTACGGTTTTTGATTCAGAGTACCGTAACGTTTCGGAACATCCTTTAAATTAAGTAGGGCTTTTAGTTCCTTTAGCTTTTCACTTTTTTCTTTCTCCCGGTTAAACTTCTCTGCCATGATTGGTAACAGTTGGTTGTAGTTTTTGTCACAATATTCCCGGAGGGCTGCGTCAAACGCAGGCTCACCTCGATCTTGCGTGACTGACTCTTTTCCGCTTCCAGCCATGTTCCGAAAGGCAGACGTGGGTTGGCTAGGGGCGGATTGTTTGTGATTGCTCATGGTGAGTATTTTTGTAGAACGCAGTTATATTCTGGTCCCACGGATGGCGCCAACTTGTTAGTACAAAATGTGTGTTGGGTTAAATATGTGGATCAGGTGATTGTTGGGCTGGGCCCAAGGATGAAATCTTGTACTAATCCAAGTAATAAGATGATTCCCTGCACAGTGAAAGGTAAATCGTTAGCCTTGTCGTGGGGACGGACCACACGATTGGACTCCGGCGTGAGAGTAAGTAAACATATTTGTCAGAGAATGTCAGAGTATATGTATGTGTAATGTGGTTAGAAAATCATACCTTGTGGGGTGTTAGAGTACCCATTTTTATAGGTGAGCCAAATATTAGGTTTTCCTATTGTTTCGCTAATTTCTGTTAGTGGGCCAAAGTGGGACCCTTACTAAATAAGGATTCGCTTATAATCGCGACTTGCGGACGCTAATTCCCTTCCGCGGATGTTTGTTGGTCCTGCGGAAGGCTTGTCGCGTCCGTCTTGCTTCTTCCGGGCCGTGCCAGTACGGAATTGGGCTTAGCTCTGGCCCGTCATACTTTCGGTTGCTTTTATTTGCTTAGTTGGGCCTGGGGCCCATTGTGACAATCCGGTTCAGGCCCAGAGGCCTGGTAAACCTGTTATACGTCATCAATGAGCTTGCCGAGGAATATATGGAGCACCTAGAGCGTGGCAAGATAATAACAAATTAATAACAAAATATGGTTTCCATATTTTGATTATTGACTTTTATTAATAATAAAATATGGTTTCCATATTTTTATTATTGACTTTTATTTTGTTTCCTTATTTTGTTGATTCTAGAGAATCCTGGTTATCTTTTTTCCTAAGTTTAGTTCTCCTACAAATATAGGGCTTGGGTTCATTGTTTAGTCATTAAATATTCAGTTATCAATAAAATTCAAGACTTTTAGTCTTTTATCCCTTTGTGATTCGTCTTGAACCCTAGTTAGGGTTTATAGCACGCTTCCGTTCTGTGTCAGTTGGTATCTAGAGCTTGTTAGTATCGTGGATGGTGACTGATTTAGAAGATTCAAAAACCCATATTGTTGATGGGGTATGGTCTAGAGAGTATATGGATCATGGTTTTACCAAATCCATGTCAGAACTTGACAGGTGTTACACCATGCAACAAGAACTACGTTTCGTGATCGTAGGTGGGACATTAATCCACAAGAATCGCGAGGGTAGCAAACACGAAGATCGAAGAATTCGTCCAACCATAGGCGGTTTTGGAGGCAATTGTGCAAGCAACCAATCCACATTCAACAATGGAGGAATTGAAGAATGGGAAGAGAAAAAGGAGGAGGATCGAGTATCTACAACCAAGATTTTTTATTCAAAAATTCTAATTAACAATTCGATATATTCTTTAATTATTGATGGTTGTAGCATAAATAATTTGGTTTTAAGAAAATTGGTAGATTTTCTAAAGTTACCAATGGAGATTTGTCCAATTGAAGGTTACCAAGTTTATAGGGTTCCTATGACCATAGGAAAGTCTTATAAAATAAAAGTACTTTGTATTGTGGATGATATTGATGAATGCCATATATTATTGGGAAGACCTTGACAATGTGAGGTTAATGGCAAGTATGATTTAAAAAAGAATCTCTACCTTTTCTCATAGAAAGGAAGGAGAATTGCTATGGTTCCACCCAAAGTAACACCACAATTACCAAAGCCCGAGGTTAAAGTTGAAGAAAAGATTGTGAAGGCCGAGGTTGTTGATGAACACATTGAGAAAATCCAAGACCTTCAAAGTTATAAATAACATGAGGACAAAATTTCAACTTTATTGTGTGGAACAACGAATAAAGTTGGTACTTTGAAGACTTGTGAAGAAATTATGGGTTTTAATGATGATGAAGGTGTGAAGGGTTTTAATTGTGAGCTAAAAACGGATTCCGAATGCGTCCATAATTTAACGTTCGTGATTTAGATTATGGGTTAATTTTAAGGATGATTATCAAAAATAAAAGTTAAGTTTTCAATGGCAAACAGGGAAGCTATATTTATTACAATTGAAAACTTGGGGGTCGTTGATAAGGAGCACACAACCCGATGTTTTAGGTCATGGGTTGATCGTTGGGAGTATGGTAGACGTGTTAAAAAATATGAAGGTTTTCGAGTAGATGTGAAGCGCAAATCTATTAAAGATAAGGTTCATCATGAGGTGTTTGATATTGATGAAGCCCTTGATATTGAGAACTCGAGAGCGAGTTCTTTCCAAGTTAGGGGGATTCATGTTGACAAAACAAAGGTCAATGCGGTTCGGGATTAGCCTTCACACAAGATATTGTTTAAGGTTAGAAATAGTGAAGTGGCGGACTTGTGGAGTAGAAAGACCACTTTATTGGCGACCATTAGTAACGAGGTTGTGGGCTTCGATTCAATCAAGGAGTTGTACACGAGAGATGAAGATTTTTGTAACTCTTGGATGGAGTTCGAAGCTAAGCAACATCGGGAGCAAGGTTATAGTGTTGTTCTTCCTAAGAAACTTCAGCTTTATCACCTTTGAAGCTCGTGAGTAGATTTCATGATCATCCAAAAATATCTTTGTTGCATGATATCCTTGTGCACGCTGTCGAGACATATGGGGATAACAAATATCTCAGAACCTAATTTGGAGCAGATGGAACAGTTGGCGAGTACAAGTGGATGACTTACAGGGAATCATGCATTGCTCGGTTAGAAGTTGGCTTGGGTTTATTGTATCATGGGATCCCAAAGGGTTCTACTAGGCTATATTTTAACAACAGACCAGAGTGGGTTATAGTGGATAATGCATGTTCTGTATATTCATATATATATGCTCTTTTATATGATGCCCTTGGTCTAGATGCTGCAACGTTCATTGTAAATTGTGCAACTATGCAAATTATCTTTTATATGCCAAATAACTTGTAAGACTTGTTGAGCTACTTGTCAGAAATCCCTTACATGCGTCTAATAGTGGTGGTTAGAGAAAGAGATGATGAATTAACATCACTTCCATCACAAACAAATGTCAAGATCATAACATATATGAGTGTCTGGACTCGAGGTCATGATTATCCGAAACCATTCTGTCCACCAAAACTAGAGGATACAGCTACAATATGCTATACAAGTAGATCCACTAGGAAGCCAAAGAGTTTTGTACTTTCTCATGGAAACTTAGTCACAAATGTGGTTGGTCAATGTCTTTGAATGACATTTTACCCTTTAAACATTTATATATCATATCTTCCCTTGGCTCATATCTACAAACGAGTAGCCCAGTTCAATATGACTTAATTTGGAGTTAGAAATGGGTTTCACTAGGGTGACAATTTGAAATTAAAGGATGATATGGCATCTTTAAGACCCACTCTGTTCTTCAGCGTTCCTCGAGTATATAACAAACTATATGTTGACATTACAAATGTTGTTAAGTCATCTGGTGGTCTAAAGCAGAGCTTATTCAACACTGCTTATAATGCAAAGAAATACACAATATTAAATGGCAAGAACTCATATGCAATTTGGGACATTTTGTTCTTCAATAAAATAAAAGGAATGCTTGGAGGACAAGTTTGTCTTATGCTTTCAGCTGCTTTACCATTGTCCGCTGATGTTTTAGACTTTCTGAGAGTGTGCTTTGGTTGCATTTTTCTAGAAGCTTATGGGATGACTAAAATTTATTGTGCCATTAGCATAATAGATCTCGATGACAACCTTTGTGGGCATATTGGCTCTCCAAGTCTTGCTTGTGAAATTAATTTAGTAGATGTTCTAGAGATGGACTATACATTAGCAGATAAGTCTCATTCTTGTGGCGGCATTTATGTAAAGGGGGAACTGTGTTTTAGGGCTATTATAAAGATGAATTTCACTTCGAGGATGTGAATAAGGGCAAGCACTCGAGGATGACTTCTTCTAAAGAGAGGGGGAATGATGGGTACATAATTCAAGAGCTAGCAGAGGAATATATAGACATGATTCAAGAGCATGGTAAGAGTAAGAGTATTGCCAAAAATAAGCAACCTTAAAGATAAAGATACCATTAATTTAAATATTAATAACACAATATGGTTTCCATATTTTGTTTATTGACTTTTCTTTGG